>KV722455.1:0-88319 GCA_001687445.1 Obba rivulosa
GCTCGCACGACTATCACAGGCGGCGAAACTCTTCAGTGGACGAGTGAAGATCGCGCCCAAAGAACCTAGCGCAGATGTGGATGATATTGCGAGTACTTACTGTGGACTGCAGCACTTCTGTACGTATGCAAACAGCATCTCATAGCACCAGCATGTCTTTGGCATAGTTTCGCGTCAGCGAGCGGAAAATGCGCTTTTTTTGGAGGCTGGTCCGCCGATCCGGACGAATTTGAGACTCTACCAAGGCCAGTCCAGAGATCCGGAAAAATTTGGACCGGACGCACTGGCTAGGTCCGGATCCGGAAGGATTTTGGCAAATCCTGTCCGGAAAAAATCGGGCCTCATTCCGGACACCCTAATATAGGGATTTTCCAGGGTCCTTTCTCCTCACGCCTCGGTTCGCGCACATTTCAAATGCGACGGGCTGATCTCGATAGCCGCACGGAGCCCATAGAACAGCTGCCCGATCCGGACGCTACTTGCGGCCAGCGCCTGCTTCTCGCCATCACACTTTAGGTACGACACCATCTCTTATATATCCTAGCACCACCGCCGTGCGTCTGCTGCCGCATCGCATGTGCGACGTCGAACCTCTGCTTCGAGCTTCCCTCCGAACGTGGACAAATCCATGCATCGTGTTCACTAAGTAAGCACAGGAATACAGAATAGAACTACAGCTGCAGATCCGGGCGTGCGGCACCAGCGTCCGACGTCGTATAAGGTTGCGGCTCTTCCTGACAGCGTTTCTGCGCCTTTCTTTCTTGCACACCGGACGTCAGGGCACTGAATATGCGCGAGGCAACCGATCAGAAGGGCTGGAGGAATCAGACGCTTCTGCACGCGCCAGCTTGGCACCAGGCAGGTGTCCCAGTGCGAGAGTCGCATGCCTGGCCGGGATCTGATTCGACGGGGCGAGTTACCGCAAGAAGAGCCTTGCCAGGAAGGATCCTCGCACCGACTGGTCGCATGTCTCCCTGCCGCGCTTGGGCGGTGATTAGCCCAACCAGCTAGCTGCGAGACGCTGCGGGGCCAGATAGCCGCTATGACTGCGAAGATGACATGCTATACGTACAGGCGCGTCCTGCGCCCCACGGATGGTGGGGGCACAAAAATACCGTGGTCCGCATTCCTCCAATACACTTAACGTGCAATACCGAGCCTCCGGGCGCAGCTCCTAGCCGGATGCCTTCTGTGACGTGTCCCGCGAACCGCCCGATAAACTCTACGCCATGGAACGCACCATATAATACGCGCCATTCGCGAAGTCAGAAGGCCGACAAATGAGCGGCCATCGAGGGAGAAGCCAGAAATAGTCGAACCGCCATGGCCAGAAGACGTCTCCGCCTGGATATCACCACATGTGTAGGCACGCCGACGGCCCCAGGCGCCTTCTGCTTCCCCGCCAGTTCTGCAGAGCCCGAGCGTGCTTCTACTGCTAGTATTTGAGTTGCCCGCAGATTCGCCGCAGGCCCGGCCGGCTGAAAATGCAATGCAGCGGGAGCCCGGATCGCGAGCGATACCTGGAAATTGCATACGTAGGCCACAGAAACCCAGCCATGACAGAGTGCGCGAATCGAAGCGGGGGAGGCGCACCGGATAGATGGCGCAGCAGCAATGTCGTGGGTCCTATGACCTGATCAGCTTGCAGGCGCACGCCGAAGCAACGAGCATGCGAGAAACACGACGGAAGGGACGGACTCGGAGACTTGGACGCGCGAAGCAACAAACACCTGCGTGACGCTTCAAGAAGGTTCTGCGTGACGCGTGACAGTAACGTCACCCTGCTGAAGAGCACGGGAGCGCCGGGCGGGCGGCCACGACATACACGACACACACTTGCTTCGGATCGACGACGGTGCTGGCGACGACATGACACGTAAGTGCGGCTGCTCCTGCTTCTTCGGGCTGGGCGATTCATGCAAGCGTTCTCCGGTGCTGCTGTGCTCGCACAATAACTGTCCAACTATGTGCCATGCGATGTACGATGCGACGTGCGATGTAATTTGACTGTCCTCGGGTCCGGCGGCGCAGGTGGCAACCAGCGAGAGATGGATCGCGCAAAAGCGCAGAAGAAGGCGGCCGCGGCCAAGGGCAAGCCGAAGGAGAGTGCCGCGTCGCTGCAGGCCCGCAGAGAACAGTACGTCCTTGTTCCCCGTTTCCTCCTACTTCTGCGTTCTGACACGTCCGTAGGGATGCAGCGATCCTGCGTGAGAAGCAGAAGGTGTGCTGGATGATTTTTTCGTTCCTGCCTCTGCTCACAACCAGCTCAGAAAAAGGAAGAAGAGAAAGCCGCGGCGGGGGCCGCTGGAAAAGGCAAATAACACCAGTGACGGGAGGGCTCCCATCATATCTGCGGTGCGAGCCGCAACCCAGATTCCACGGCTGGCAGGGAGCTGTAGGAGCTGTTCTGGGAGATTAGACGTTTATATTTGGTGCGGTCGTTCTCAGTGATCGTTATGTGTTGTACTATGGATAATCTTTTATGCTTGCAACCATCTGCATCTGCACGCGGCACGGCGCCATGAGGCATCTGGGCAGCCTCCCAGTGCACCCGTCGATGTGCTGTTTGGCAGATACGATGCTACTTATAGGACACGGATGGGTGGTGCAACCGAGAAGATCTTATCTGTGGCCTGACACCTTATTTCGTCTCCTCGGGAGCGGCGATACTACGGAAACGAATCCCACGTTAACGAAACGGATGCTATCCCGGGCATCAAGTGATACCGCGCCGGTTGACGTTGATTTTGTTGCAAACATGCATATTATCAGGGCCCGATCATCTGAACTTTGCACGCTGTCCCAGCAGACGTGCCAGGCGCGTGTGCTCACTTCCCGAAGGAGGCCTGATGTGAACAATGACGATGAGGTCAAAGTGCTATCTGGATTGATATATCTCGTTCCCACATATGATCAACAGCTCGCGGACGGGGTTCCCCCGCTCTTGGGCTTCTGGATATACATAGCAGGCACCATCACCTCATGGGGGCCGTACTTGGAGAAGGTTCTCACCAGGACTGCAATTCAAGCTTTGCCCCCATGCAGACGCGCTTCCATACTCGGAAGTAGACTCTCCTGCAAGCTTCGTATCCAGGAAGGCAGCTACAGCCGGAGCGCGAAACGAGCTCTGCGCTCCAGGAACGCCGGCATATGACCGCACACATGTCTACTCTCACCGAGATTAGATGCGGAGTTGGTCCGAAGAGAAGTCGAAGCACGCACCGACGAGGAAACGAAGCACCGAAAGAGGGGCCTCAGCAGCTAGCCGGCTGCTGTACAAAGACTGAATGGCATGAATGACAGGAGCACCCAGAGCACCCAGTGCACCGCCCGCAGCTCGTACAACTGTATGGCTTCGGTGTATATAGACACTTGGATCGGTATGAAACGCTCCCGGTCACTGACAGGCCCGACGCTACCGCAACCGCTCGGAGGCCCGGTTTGACGACCGCATGTCCGGCGCGTGCGCCGCAGTGCTCGCGCTCCTTCGAACTGGTAATTGAAGCACCCCGTGCCTCGATCGCATCCCGGTGCGTATAGTGCGCAGAAGGGGACATATGAGTCTCCAGATGCCGCCACCTTTAGAACTATCAATGTCCGCGCGCGATACCGGAGCATGGATCATGGATCAGCGGTCTGCTGCATCGCACCTTCTGAGCTCCCAACGCACCGTGAGTTCCCGGAGGGCGTAAACACGCCCTTCCACGAGCCCGGCGAGGAAGCACGCTGCTCACGAGACATAGCATGCGAGCCGGGGCAGCGGATGCGCTGGTGAGCTTGGGGCAGGCACCCAGCATGGCCGCGGGCCCCACCGATCCGCAGCAAAAGGCATGCAAAAGCCTCCATTAAGCAGTCTGGGCCCGAGATTTGCGCGGGGTCTAAGATGGGCACCGAAATAGCCCTCGGGCGGACTTGGCGAGGGCGCGCGAGTCTGATAAGCAAGTAGAGTGGCACATCAGTCTGACGAGGTCCTAAAGGGTCCTGGGCTGGGCTGGGCTCGCGGAAGGTGTAGCGCGCGCTGCGCCGTCGAGGTCATGAGTGGGCCTTCCGCTGTGATCTTTGTTGGTATCTGCCGCTGACTGTTCCAACGTGTCCCGAATGGCGACACAGAGCGTACCGAGACATGCCCGATGTTGCGACGAAGTGATGTTGGTACTCCGCGATGGACGTGTAAGGATACGCAGATGCCTACTTTCTGCCAGGAAGGGCACTGGGCGTCCCCCAAAGGTATATATGGTGGCGGCGCTTTTGCACGGGACATCATTGCGGCGGCTGTCTGCCAGGACGCCGCCAGAATTCGGCATCGGATTCTGGCTTCTCTGCTTGCAATAACTGCACCATGGCGAAAACACGTCCCACGCAGAAGCCTTGCCTATCTCGGCCAATTGCAGCGCGGAGAAGTGTTCTGAAGGATCATCATCGGTCGCATGGATCTCGATCCTGTCAACCATGCTGAGCGTCAGAGGGAAATCAGCTGCGCGTGTCAGAACCTTCGTGACATAAGCGTCAATTGAAGAAGCAGGGACCCTGTGCACGTACTAGGACCGAGGCGGTTCCCATCCCAGCGGCTGTCCCCAGGCACTATCATATCGATGGCGGAGATGGGCCACAACACTTGCCTGCGAATGTCCTTGTTGGCGTATGGGAGATGGCACCAGGTGCATCTGACGACAACAAGCCCCGTGCGCCCGATGCATCTGATGCGATTCTCGGAGAGTTCACGACAATTGTCCAGGCCTGGGCGGCGCCGAGGGGTTGGCTGTATTTAGAAAGGCCGGGCATCGCACCTGAACATTGCATCCCGTCATTGTGCACGCCACTGTGCCACACTTCGTAAGCGATGCAGGCCAAGGGATTCCAACTTGCTTCTGGTCGACACTCTATGGAGGAAGCGCAGCGTACGGGCCGGTCACTTCCAAAATCGACCGGTTACCACAAAAGAGTAGTGAGGATCAGTCGCAGCTGAGCCAGATGGTTCCGAGCAGAAGATATATTATCACCTGCATTCGATCTTGTTATAGATCGAGCTCGCACGCTCGTTGTGAGACATGTGCGACATGCTTGACGCCCCTCCCCGCCGTTCGCCGTAATTACAGGGCCGAGGAAACAAGGAAGAAGCACGGGCTGTGCACACGTGATCTAGATCCGCTGATTCAGCAAGCGTTGTTTGCCAGTGCGGCAGGTCCGAAGGGAGTGGAGAATGGAACACGGCGCCGCTTTGTCGGCTCCATCTGAGAACGCCCTGCATATCAATGACCATCAATGATATTGGCAGGTATGAAAAGCTGCGAATGACCGCAGCTCCGTATTCACAGGGAGTATTATGCCGGACGTTTTATGAAATGTCACCGGCCGCAGCTAGACATTGCGGAAATGAGCGCAGCGAAGGAATGTACCAGACACGTGGGGAGTCCAAATACAACACCTGGCATTTGACAGCTTTCCATCCGGGTTTCGTATGAAGCCCGTTGGCATAGCGATGTCAGTGTTGTGCGAGCCAGAGGAATGATGCGTCGCTCGGGCGTGAGCAGACTCCGCTAGTACAGACGACAGTAGAACATGCTGACGGAACACGTCGCCCGGCGCCAATCGAGCATGCCATTCCTGACACTGGACATGCGCCTGCAGGGTCACGCTGGTTGCCTAGAGCCTATGATTGAGTACAAACCCGAGAACCACGGTCCCTTCCAAAGTTCTATAGCCGCCAGCACGAGCCGCTTGGACAGGGTCCGATATCCAATGACCCAGCAGACTCGAAGTTCGGGGGCTCCAGACATGGAGGATTTCATATATCATGACCTCATCAGAAGCTCGTACAAGCGTGAGCGTGTAGAATGTCAGCGCGTCTATTCATGCAGTGTATTTTAAACCCTCGGTGAGAGGACTCACGCGAAAACCATGCGCTTGTCCTACACCCCGAGCGCCAAATATACCAGGGCAGGAGAACAGAAGATCACTTGGAGCCATGGCGTGCCGACACAGTGCTGCCAGAATGCATCGCCCCTTGAATCTCGGCGGTTGCTTGGCTAGAGCAGGGCTATCTAGCGCCAGCCCACTTGTTCCTAGTGGAAGACCCTAGATCGGACTTGACGGGGCTGTCGTCTGCGGCGCCGAGAGTGACCCAGGATCGAGCCTCCGTGCACAAATCTAGGCCAATATGAAATTGGGATTCGAGATGAAGAGTTTGATTCAGCCTGGCTTGATGACACTGACTTGGTCCTGGGATGTGAAATTGGTATATAAGTATGGTTCGAAGGGAGATAAAGCCCCTTTCAGACGAGTGGAATCTAGCTCGTCGGTGAAAGGAGGCTAGAATCCATCTCCATTAGTGGGAACTGTCTCGCAATGCTGGATGCATTTGTACTGGAACGCCGCAGCGCACCCACGGCTCCTGCATTGATTCCTCGTACTGATACATGGAGCCAGCCTCATACCGCGTCAAATGTGGGACGCCTTTCCAGCACACTATCCACGATGCCAAACTCCAATGCTTCTTGTGCTGTGCAACGCTATCATGTCAGTGGACTCCGGCTTCAGGATATCCCACACCCACCGGTCATGAAATAGTCACGCTCGAGCGCAGTCGCTGTGCGAGCGCGAAGTAGGCAATCAGCTAACGTTCGACCGTAAATAGAGCGTGGTGCGAGACGTACCAAATCGACTCAGACCATCCTGGAGGCTCTCGCCCTCCTTGCCGCAATGCCGCTGATATATCCCCGTAAGAACCTCGCGCACGCGGAGGATCTCCTTCGCATGGATGGCGATGTCAGATGCTTGTCCAGACGCTCCACCAGAAGGCTCTAGAAGACACGAAGCAAGGCAACAAAGGGTACAAGGGGTAGTCAGGCGGTGCTAGAATGGCGCCGCTAACTAAATGCACGCACGATGGATCATGATGCTGGAGTGGGGGAGCGCGTGTCGCTTGCCCTTCTCTCCTGCCGCTAAAAGGAGCGACCCCATCGAGCAGGCTTGCCCTACGCAGTACGTGTGGATCGGGGACGAGACATACTAACCACGTTCATATCAGTCACATGCGCAGTCTGACGCGTGTTCTCAAGCATACCTGCATCTATATCTACATGAATTAGAGGAGGTCAGAAGCACGGGCGACTGTACCACTCACTGTGTCGTAGATTGCAAGCCCTGCCGTGACGCTGCCGCCAGGAGAGTTAATGTACAGGTGGATGGGCTTCGAAGCTTCTTCTGCTTCGAGGAAAAGGAGTTGTGCGACTGTCAATGCGGAATCGTTGTCGCCAATCTGGACGTAATGTAAGCAGGCATGGCGACACGATTCAAAACACGACTTGCCGGCCCGTAAAGCATGATGACCCGCTCTCTTAGCAGACGAGAAAAAATGTCATAGCTTCTTTCTCCTCTTCCCTGATCGATGCTCATGTTCAAGTTAGTCGGAGAATTTCATATCGTGAGACTGACTGTTTGTTCGATAACTATGGGTACAAGAGACGACATCTTGGTCTCGGAAGACCAGTGCGCCGCCAGGGGGTGCATACTCCGTGCATGGCTAGCAAGTGCCGGTAGCCTCGCACGAGTAGTCGAGGCCAGAGAACGTAAAAGTGTCGCCGGAGAGGCCATTGTGCTGGCGGTGCAGTGGAGGTCGAAGTGCACGACGCGCCCTTGCCGAATGGCTGATGCCACGTCCACGTGATGTGCGCGTCGCCGCTTCCGCAGATTCAACTTTGTCTGTTCGACCTCCTTCACCTCAGCGTCCTGTGATCTCCTCGGGCTGGGTCGCTTGAGCACATATTATCCGGGATTCATTGAAGGCACCTCTACATCTTTCTGCCACGCAATTCGGATCTCGGGCAGTAACGAAGTGACATGACCGCTGCCATGCGCGGATTCCGATCAACCGAGACACCTATGGACTTCGAATTCACGAATCGTCCTAGCAGTAGCATAAAGCCGGTATGGGCTTCTGGCATGGAAGATCCAAGTACCCCACGTAAACGTGAGTTGCCTGTTCTGCTCTATGCAATACTCTGGGTTTGGAGGCCACGTTGCGTATGTGACGACTCGTCTGTGGCGGAGTAGGCAACAAGCTGCAGCGGGTCCTTCACTATGTGATATAGGGCGGGTGGAAGAGCATATGTTACGCATCATTTGATTTGTGACTGCAGAGAATCCTTTGCACTCTCCACGAACTAGGAATGCATAACACAGGCCCGTCATCGCACATCGACTGCGTGCTCTGAAACTCTTTTTGAATCATAGTCATGCATACTAAGATGGATTTTTCTCGTAGGTACATTGAATGATGCGAATCCTCCCACTCCTGCATTTCCAGCGACACCACAAACTCCGACCTTTGGCTCTGGCGCACGAGCACCGTTCCTCTTCCACCAGCAGCCCCCACAAACACCGCATCCTCCACCATGGTCACCTCCATCAAACTTTTCGCCCCAGAAGGCATTTCCACAGCCAGAAATACCAGAAATCGACATGTCCGAGCTCAGCCCGCCGAAGTCATCGCACTCCTCGCCAGAGAGGGACGCCAAGGAAGCCAGTCTCGGACGTGCTCTAGCTCTGGGTGGCTTGAGACGAGTTTTTCGGTCTAGGCAGAAGTCGAGAGTACGGAGTCATGCTCGAAGCGTGAGGGATGGTGAATCAGATAGTGGCGAAGAAGGCGATAGCGATGACGAAGAGACGCATTTGCCGGTCACGCAGAACATGTCGAACCACTACACCCTCAACATGCCCAGTCCAGCACCTCCACAGTCGGATTTGCCCTACATTCTGCTGGGATATCTGCAGTTCTTCTTCAATCTCTCCCTTATCCTCCTATTCTTGTACCTCCTCATTCAGTTTATCCTGACTGTCCAGCGGGATGTAGAGCTACGAATATCAGAGTATTCTATGGGTGAGTCGCGTTCTTTTTGAGCGTGATAAGAGTCTTCATATGTTGTTTAATACATTATAGACATTGTGCAAGAGATTGCGCAGTGCGCTATGCAGTACAAGACCAATCTCTGCTCCACCAATCCGATACCCGCCATGGCACATCAGTGCGGGCTGTGGGAAACGTGCATGAATCGTGATCCATCGAAAGTTGGTCGAGCAAAAGTCGGCGCAGAGCTCATCGCCGAGGTCGTGAACGGCTTCGTAGAGCCCATAAGCTGGAAGACTTTGGTATGTCTCACCTCATATATCCTTCCATAAATCTGACGTATGCGCTGCCCACAGGCATTTACCTTGACCTCGCTCTCCTTCCTGACAGTGTTCATCAACACGCTTCTCTCGCTCTATCGTTCCCGGCATGATCCAGCACAGCACGCACCGCAACTGCACCACCCTCCCGCGATACCCGCCTTTCCCATCGCGCCCTCGACACCTTACCCACACCGCTATCTGTCTCCGCCTCCGGAGTGGAATAAGCCTTGGGTGAAGCAAGAGGAAGAAGAGGTCGAGCTGCCAAGGCAGAAACGGCGGCTTGAGGGTGGACAAGCGGCGAAGGTCAAATAAGTCTCTAAAGCATACTATGGTTGACATATTACTTCATGTTATCCTCAGACTACGAATGTGGATGGTGTGTGGATCTTTTTAGATAGTCTGACGTGGACTGATCGGGGGGAGCCATGCTTTCTTGCTTTCACTAGATATCGTATCTCCTATGTAGATTGTGGCCAAACAAGGCTTTCTGGTCCGCGGTCCTCGGATTTGCCTTCTATGCGGCGCCAATATGTCGCGGGGTGATCTTCCTGGAATACCCCCCAAGTTCCGCTCATCATCTGTCAAAGTTGTACGTGTGTAATTTCTCACCAGGAGTGACTGGGCGCGTGCGCAAATAGGACGGACGTGTGGGCGCTATATCCGGGGTTCACATGGAACCATATGGATCACACACCACGTCCTGGGATGACTGCGCTCGCTTCATCTCTTTCGTCGACGACGTTCATTTGTGCGCTATGAATAATTTGGTCGCTAATGATTGACAGCGTTCTAAGCCGTCCTACGGGAGCTGGCGTTCCCAAAGACACATCTTTTTACAGATGTGAGAGTTGTCGATATTGATGGTATATCTTCCAATCGGTTCCCCATACAATGCCCCTGCATTCCGCCGGGCACCTCGGGACTCCCGCGCTAATTCGCTCTGGCAACCTCGCGTCCGAACCGATTGGAATGTCCTGAGTCGGACTTCCCCCAGATGGAGGCCGCGAGCATTGCACAATCGAGAGCCGCACTATCGCCACAGCATTCGCATACCATTGCATTGGTTGAAGGACGTGGTGAGAACCCTGGCATCGTGTTGCCAAGCTCTCCTCGCGGAACCCCGAAATGGGAATTCGAACGCTACAATGCGAGTTTGGTGCGATTGGAAGCTCCCGCGTGCCTACTATTCTGAGAAGACTCGTTGGGAACGGCGAGCTCAGCTTGGCGCTCCGCTGAGCAGCTGACACGGACAGGGGTTCTTCTCTACACAATCCACTCTCCCTGTCGGCGGTTGGGGAAACCGGCATTCTGCAGGGTCACAGGGTAAGGGTTCCACCGAAGCACAGTTCACGGGCTAGAACAACTGCCCTGAGAAGTAATGGCAGCGTGTCAGGTAATTCTACAGATCTTTGCCCTCCTAGCAGCTCTTCTTAGAACGAGCAGGAAACACGTCAGTATTGAATCAGTAACTCGACTAGAATTGTTTCACGAATCTGGCATTCCCTTGGTCTGTTCATGATGCTCACTAGCTTATCGGTTTAAATTGCAGCAATCCGGTGGTCTGCAACAGTGGTCATCATGCAACAAATAATCGTTCAGTTTTAAACCGAAATAAGCCAGTCTTTATCTTAAGCGCGTACGTATATAGCGGCTATCATTGATGCATCTCTTCCTATAGGCTACAATTGTTCGGGGCTCAAAGACACTGCATTCTTGTCTTGTGAACAGACTCAACAGAGACGCGCCATGGTGCTCCTAACCGCTCGAATGGACGCTGGCGGATCCGAGGCAACGGCTCGCAAGGGCAACATTGAATACAGTAGTGCCGCAGGATCAATCGCTGTCAATTCAGACGCTAGGCTGCATTACAGCTGTACGGCGCCGAGAACTCGTAGGATGCGCAATCATGATAACTTCATCCAGCCACTGACAGTGGCGCAGAGGTCAACCAACAGGCATTTGAACCCAGGAGCTCTAGCCCGTTGCCGTCCAACTAAGATCATTCTCAGCCCTGCGCCAACAATATATGAGCGGCTCTGGCTGTCTGATGCATCAATTCGGAGCTGTCCGACCCTGGTGAGCGCGAGATGTGTGAGTGATATACATTCCGTACGTGACCTACCACAGCCTCGCTGACTTCACGCCTTCCTTCATCATATCGGAATTGTGCAGGGTCGATGTCTACCCCTCGGAGATCGTTCTGGCAGGTGGTTCTATCGGTTACCACTATATTCTGATCCGACGTCGACTTGGAGAACAGCCATCGCAGCGTAATCGTGAGCGGTCATCGGGGACGTCCATACACGTTCAACGCGGGTCCTGATGTCATTCAGAATATAATTCTCAGTAAATTAAGATCTTAGCTGACTCACCCTCTGGGACGTCACATTCAATCGCAGAAAGGAAAGCTACTTCGCATGTTTGTGTATATCGACCCTTTATGCCGCCGGCAGAAACATACACCTGTCTTGTAGTACGTTCCTGGATGCCGCCGCTTATTGGGCTTATTTAAGCACTTCAATGATTGCAGAGAGTTTCTTTACAGTGTCTCGGCGATAGGCTCGATTGGATCCCCATGATGCTCTACTTAGTATGTCAGGACTCAAGGATCGTTCGTTCATCTTGTCCAGCGTCTCAAGAATGCAAATGGTGTCATTCTCTCCTGTAATCATCTGATTATCACCGCATCCATTGCAAATACAGTTTTATGTACTTCGCGAGATACACAATGTGTCAAAAGTCAACTTAGATACTGGAAGCGGCGTCGTAAGTCACATTCAACTATGCCCTATCTAAGTTTTAGACCGTAGATAGAACCGCAACTTGTACCTACGTTGTACGCGGTATACAAATTCGTAGACCCCCCAAAAAAAGTCACATTCAACGCCAGCCTCAGCCACTGAGAACAAATATTTACTACTTCACGTGACCTACCCAATTTGGGGACTGATAATGTCCGCGCCGCAGACTCCAAAGTAACCCAGCGATGAGCTGCAACCATTCATACGATCCAGGATGAGATGAAATGCACTACTACATCTTACACCATTTGTATGCCACGCCGATAGAAGATTTATCCCTGTATGCTGAGTTCGCCTCCCAGGGCTCAAAGATAGATATCGTTACCGCTGCGACAATGAGCGATAACCTCGCGTATGCGGTCACCGCCAGGTGGCGAAGGTCTGGATATTCATCGCTCCCGAATTCTATGCGACAATACTCTTGTTTTCTTTTGGTTTATAGACTTCAGCCTTGGCAATACGTTGCACAAGTGTAACGTATCTATCCGATAGATTCAGCCACCATTTTTGCCATTCAGACTAACAGGTTTGTTGCAGATGCAGGTTGATGGCTCAACGAACTGGCCATTATTCCATTCATTCGGCTCATTGCGTGAAACGATATACCCCGACGCTGTCGATCCCGACCGGCCGCCACTACTGCAATCCGCATCCGAGATAGCTGTCGATAACTCTTGCCACCTTGCCTTCGACTGAAGCTGTGCAAACCTCGTCGATTTTTGTAGCCCGAGTCTGCTTGAGATGCTTTACTTTGCGCAGCGTTGTAGATCAGGGTGAATTTCGGCCCGGCCAAATCCTCGTCTACAAAAGGTGGCTTCATCCCCGCCGGATCTTGGTTTATCACTACGAGCGTCGATGCCTGGAGTTCGTACTCACTTTAAAGTGATTGTGGGGGAGAGTATATGGTCTCTTGGGACCACATTGGCGGATTAAGCGAAGCAACAGGGCACAATGACAGAGCACGCTGGTATGGCCCCAGCTTCGGTCCAGACAAAGCTAGGGACCCATCCGGGGCAACCATGGGTCCCGGAACGTTCAGCAGCATGCCAACCGTATTGAAGCCCTCAAACTCCGGGGATTCGTGCAAAATTATCGGCGCAACTGCAGGCATAGCGGCGCACTAGCACTGCGATCATCGTCTCCAAATAGATTCGTTTAGCTATTCATAGCACGCAAGAAGCTTCGCAATATGGACCAGAATGATCATGAACCTGGCCATGCGACCTGAAACGCTAAAGGAGGCTTTAGTATATGCTATTTTTGACCGTCCTTTACTTCCGGGCGCCTCTAATTTTAGACCCGGCGGGTCACCTGCGACCAACCTTCGACGTAACTTGCTCCATGCAGGTTCCGGCACACTCATGGCTGCGAATAGCAGGGCCGCTAAACATAAGCATATTGAACACGATCTCAGTAGGTTCGGCTTGCAACTTCAGACACTATATCTCTATGCTTTGTCAGATCCATGGCTTGCCCAACATCGAGACATGTCCCGGTCCAACTTGATCGCTGACCGTCTCAAAAGTCCTAGGCCTTCCATTCACATTACACAGAGGCCTGTCTGTAACCACCCTCTGAACGGATTTCCGTTGGTCATTCACCGGAGAAATACTGTAAAAGACGGGGCCATCCATGGACATGTTCGTATACGCCGGAATTATCTGCTACTGCTCCATGCCGCCCTGACCATCTGATTTGTGGCTTTTTAGCGAATATCCTGCACGTGTGGGCTACGCAGGTCTTGGCCGGCTTCATCTCTTCAACCTGATGAATGTGCTGTCGGTCTGATGCTATACGCACGAGTTCACTCCATGCTGACAGCTCCAAGGCATCTACAAGACTACTCCACGCACAGCTATAGAGATGCAAATACTGGATTTACCTCGGTCACTGCGTACATAGCAGCTCATACACGTCTGATCGATGCAAGCGGATGCTCCTCGGTGTGAAGGATAGTCAACCAACGGATCACATTGACTATGGTGAGCGTCCACCTGCGACTCCTCGCAGTAGCGAGCAAATTCCGGGCTGATGCGTGCGTTGGCAACAACCTGCCAGAAGCTTTCATCAAGCTTCGCAAACCCGCATACGGTATGAGTGATGCCGAGCTTCGAAGACATCCAGGCCTTCATCTGCCACTTCATCGCCAGACATTTTCCGGTGCCTCCAGTATATAATGCATATCGGCTTTGTCTCTGTCCTGCATCGGTCCACCTGTAACTCGCTGGCCCTCTGGGACTGACCTAGCGGAAACGCAACGAAAAGTCGCTACTTGATAGCGTCTGCTTGCATTTATGTACGTCCACCTCTCGTAGAGTATAACGCATACAGATGGATTGATGTAAACAATCAGCGACCATGTTCCCCGCTGCTGTACTCTACACCCTTTCTTTCCTCGCTGCGGCGTATGCCCAGCAGATTGGTACTGTGACCGCGGAGGTTCACCCCACGCTGTCCTGGTCCCAGTGCACAGCGGGCGGTACCTGCACATCCCAAGCTGGTAGCGTCGTGCTCGATGCGAACTGGCGCTGGACACACACAGTGACGTGAGTTCCGCTGGTTTGGATTTCTGGGACGAACGCTGATTAACTTCGCGGAATCAGCGGATACACTAACTGCTACACAGGCAACGAGTGGGACACGACCATCTGCCCCGACCCCACTACCTGTGTGGAGAACTGTGCTCTGGATGGTGCCGACTACGAGGGCACCTACGGTATCACCACTACCGGCGACCAGCTCAAGCTCAACTTCATCACTGATGGCTCGCAGACGAACGTCGGCTCTCGTGTCTACCTCATGGCGTCCGACACGGAGTACGAGATCTTCAAACCGCTGAACATGGAGTTCACCTTCGACGTCGACGTCTCGAACCTTCCTTGTGGCCTCAACGGCGCGCTCTACTTCTCTCAGATGGATGCCGACGGCGGTGTGTCGAAGTATCCGACCAACAAGGCTGGAGCGCAGTACGGGACTGGCTATTGCGATTCGCAGTGCCCGCGCGACCTCAAGTTCATCAACGGCATGGTACGTCCGCACATCATGCTCAGCGCTACCCGCTTTGTTAACTCAATCTACAGGCCAACACGATTAACTGGACTGCCGACGCTAACTCTGCCAACTCCGGCACAGGCGAGTACGGCTCGTGCTGCAGTGAGATGGACGTCTGGGAGGCCAACTCCATGTCTGCTGCGGTTACGCCCCACCCTTGTACCGTGGACGAGCAGACCGAGTGCTCCGGCGACCAGTGCGGCGCGGGTGGCTCCTCCAGGTACGCCGGGGTGTGCGACCCCGACGGTTGCGACTTCAACTCGTTCCGTATGGGCAACACGACCTTCTACGGCCCGGACATGATCGTCGACACCACCCAGACCATCACCGTCGTCACGCAGTTCCTCACCTCCGACAACACGACGACGGGCACGCTCTCCGCCATCCGCCGCATCTACGTCCAGAACGGTAACGTCATCCAGAACAGCCTGTCCAACATCGCCGGCGTCGACGCCACGAACGAGATCACGGAGGACTTCTGCATGCAACAAAAGACGGCGTTCGGCGACACCAACAGCTTCGACTCGCACGGCGGACTCGAGCAGATGGGCGACGCGTTCGCGGCCGGCGTCGTCCTCGTCATGAGTGTCTGGGACGACTACGCTGCTCAGATGCTCTGGCTCGACAGCGACTACCCGACGACGTCGCCCGCCACCAACCCGGGTGTCGCCCGTGGAACGTGCGCCACGACCTCCGGTGCGCCCGCCACGGTCGAAGCCGACGACACCAGTGCCTACGTCACCTTCTCCAACATCAAGTTCGGCCCCATCGGCTCGACCTTCAGCTCCGGTTCGTCTGGCACTGGTAGCTCCGGCGGATCTGGCGGATCTGGCTCGAGTCCCACCACCACCGCATCTGCCCCGGCCGCGACGCAGTCCAAGTACGGTCAATGGTGAGCTTGTCTATAGTTAGTGACAATGTCCTCTTGTTCATCATTCTCCCTTTGTAGCGGTGGCATCGGCTGGACTGGTCCCACGGCATGCGCTTCTGGCTCTTCGTGCGAGGAGTCGGGCCCGTACTACAGCCAGTGCTTGTAGTGCGCCTGCAGGGCTGTGAGGATTGGGTGAGGGCGTTGTGGTATTGTACGATTGAAGATTCGAGTGTGGTAGTCAGGTTACGCCTTTGGCGATCTGTAAAAGCTTGCGAATCATATGGACTCTGTTTCCACTACTTGCCTCCCAGCACCACTTCGACGAGGCTGAAAGACAGAGACGAGATTCAGAACCTAGCACGCCTCGACGCCAATAAAGTCCGCGAGACATTGAGAAACTGAGCAGATTACAACAGGTTTATTTGCACATAGGATCAGTGATGATGCTGTTCCTGAATGGGAATGCGACTCATCAGCGGTGCTAACGATTCGCAACGAGTAATACTCACGAAGTAGAGGTGGATGCTCGAGAATGACCCTGGACGCGCGATTCATATGCGTCGTGTAAATCCCTAGCCATACTAGTATAGCACACGTTGAGACTTACGTGGACGGCCGAGCTTATGTTACAGGTACTCGTCATCGCCGTCCACCTCTCTTTGTCGGCCAGAACCCCCTTCTGACGGCGCCTCCACTTTGACAACAAGCCTCCAAGGGATCATCACTTGGCCCACGAACCGCGCGTCCGAGTTCACGTACAGCTGCTCGCCCCCGATGCGATATTCATCGGCGTTCACGAGAAGCACGTTCAGCTGTTTGTCTGTGCCGACGAATGTTCCGACGAAGACGCGACCGTCATTGATTATGATGCGGAGGGACTTTCGCAGCAGGGACTTGAGGCGCTGGACCGACTCCGACTGCGAGTTCGGGGGATGAGGAGGGCATGCGGCGGACATGGCTGTCCCGGAGACCAAGCCGCATGAGAATCGCGGAGCGGACGTACACGAAGCGCCCGAGGTGGATTGTCGAATATCTGATCTTATCTTATCTCGTTGAGTCAATCAAAATCTCAGCTGCCACGAGCCTGCGCAGTGTCTCTTGTCTTCAGCCCAAGTCCCACTTGGACAGCTCTCTACTGCTCTTCGTTGTCTTGCAGACTGCTGTCTTTCTGCAAGCCCTCGAAGTTTGGAAGGCAAAGAAGCCGCAGACGGACGCCAGCATCTGTCAAAACAGCAGCTCGCCCCGATCCGAGTCGGTCGGTGTAAAGCGCCTTATAGCTATCTGCCCCGCGTTGTTCATACGGTCTCAAATTCTCAGATTCGATCCCACCAAAGGACATCACCAGCCTGCCCCCGGAACAAATTGTTCTCGCCTCAGTTGCCCTGATCAACACAGACTCGGAACAGCCTTGTCCTGGTACGTATATTATGTCGTCCCTCGCGGGTGCAGGCGCTGAATTTCTTCCCGTGCATTCGCCAGCGCCACCCTACAATGTCAACATTCGGCACCCTCTTCCGCGTTACCACCTACGGCGAGTCGCACTGTGCATCAGTCGGAGCAATCATCGACGGCTGTCCACCGGTGCGTCGCTCCCTACCAGGAGGCTTGAGGAGAGCAGTGCTTAACCATCTTACAGGGATTGCCTCTGACCGCCCAAGATGTGCAAGTGCAGCTGAGCCGCAGAAGGCCGGGCCAGAGCAACCTCACCACCCCTGTATGTCCTGCGTTTTCTCGTCGATGTAAAGATCTAATCGTCTCGTTCTAGCGCGACGAGAAAGATCTCGTTCACCTACAGTCTGGGATCGAGCACGATATCACGCTCGGCACGCCGATCGGCCTTCTTGTGCGCAATGAGGACCAGAGGCCGAAGGACTACTCCGAGGTATGTGCTGCCAGCGTACTCGACGGGCACCTCGGTCTGAACCTGCTCGCCACAGACGGACCTGTACCCCCGTCCCAGCCACGCTGACTGGACGTACCTCGAAAAATACGGCGTGAAGGCGAGCAGCGGTGGCGGCCGGAGCAGCGCGCGCGAGACCATCGGTAAGCCTTCCCAGCAGCGCTCTCCATTCGCGCTGACACTCCGCGTCAGGCCGTGTCGCCGCGGGCGCCATCGCCGAGAAGTACCTCAAGCTCGTGTACGGCATCGAGATCGTCGCCTTCGTCTCGTCCGTCGGCAAAGTGACGCTGCCCTCCGCGGCCGGCCCGCCCTCACAGGCCGCCGACGACGACGACGACGACGACGACGACGGCGCCGTCGAGGACGCGCTCAGCCCCGAATTCGTCGAGCTCCTGCGCACTGTCTCGCGCGAGCAGGTCGACAGCCACCCGACGCGCTGCCCGCACGCCGAGACCGCGGAGCGCATGACCAAGGTGCGTCCCCGCCGCCCGCGCGCCGGCTTTAGTCCCCGCTGACCCCGCGCCAGCGCATCATCCGCGCGAAGGACGCATCCGACTCGATCGGCGGCACGGTCACCTGCGTGATCCGGCGCGTGCCCGCGGGGCTCGGCGAGCCCGTGTTCGACAAGCTCGAGGCGGCGCTCGGGCACGCGATGCTCTCGATCCCCGCGACCAAGGCGTTCGAGGTCGGCTCGGGCTTCCGCGGGACGGAGGTCCCGGGCAGCAGGCACAACGACGCGTTCGTGCGCCGCGCGGACGGCTCCGTTGGCACGAAGACGAACTGGAGCGGCGGCATCCAGGGCGGCATCTCGAACGGCGAGGACATCTACTTCCGGTGCGTGCGGGCTCATATGCGGCCGTGCGCCGTGCGCTGACGGGCTTGTAGGGTCGGCTTCAAGTCCCCCGCGACGATCTCGCAGGCGCAGGAGACCGCGCAGTACGACGGCACGCCGGGGACGCTCGCCGCGCGGGGCCGCCACGACCCGTGTGTCGTGCCGCGCGCGGTGCCCATCGTCGAGGCGATGGCTGCGATCGTCATCATGGACCACGTCCTGATGCAGAACGCGCGCAAGACGGCGACGGCGCTGCTGCCACCCATCACGACACTGCCCCCGACGATGGTCAAGCCCCCGCAGCCGCAGGAGACGAAGTAAGAGTGAGCACGCCAGTGCTGCTCCTTCGATGTAGCGATACGATGTGTCATAAGTACTTCCCATGGAGACAGAGAGCTAGATACATAGACAATACAGGATCATGCAGTCGTGCGTGGGACAATTATGTAGAGAGTGAGTGAGGGATATACGCAGAGCGGTGAAGTATCGTCGTCATTCGTCGTAGTCGGAGTCGTCAGGACAGCAACAGCACAGCACAGGCTCGAACTGCCACCACCACCACTGCCGTCGGTATCAGCATACATCCCACACACTGGCAGAGAGACTCACATGTCTGTTGAACAACCTCCACGGCCACTTCCCAAACACCGCATCGTGCTCCCGCCGCAGCGCCGCGGCGCGCATCGCCCGCTCCTCGTCGTCCTCCTCGTCGCCCTCCCTGATGTCCCCATACGGGTCCACATACGCCGTCCGCCGCGCATCCCGCACAAGCGGCGTCCGCTCGTCCGCGCCCTCCCCGCCCGCGTGCCCGTGCCCGTGCCCGCGCGCCCCGCGCACGCGCTCGGCCTTGTGCCGCGGCGCGGCCCCGCGCTTCTGCCAGCCCGCGCCCGCGTACGCGCTGAGCCGCTTCCCGAGCGGGCCCCACGCGCCGTGCTCGTCCGCCTGGTAGCGCAGCGGCGCGGAGATGGACGACGAGGGCGAGTCCGACGCGGACGAGCCCGGCGTGCCGCCGCTCGCGGCGCGGCGGTGCTTGTGCAGCCCGGACGTGATGCGCACGCGCGAGCGGAAGCGCACGCGCGGGGCCGGGCGCGCGGGCGGCGGCGGGTCGGCGGGGACGATCGCGGAGGGGGGCGTGTGCGGGCGCGGGGCGGGGTCGTCGTCGATGAGGTGGAGGGCGTTGCCGGGGACGATGCACGGGCGCGTGGCGGCGGCCTCGAGGGAGAGCTTGCGGCCGTAGAGGTCGTCGTCGAGGTCGATTGTGAGTGCGCGCATCGGTGCGGGGGGCGCGGGGTCGCTGGCTGCGACGGCGAGGTGGTCGGAGGCCTGCTCGCGCGCTGCAGGCGTTCCGTGCTCGCCGTGCTCGTGTGCAGGCTCGTTTGCTGAGCGTGCGGGGAACGTGGGCCGAGATAAGCGTGGCGTCACTGCGGGCGGATGCGCACTGCCGCGACGCACCTAGGAAGATGGGCGGCGACTCGCCTGCATCCACGCTGTGCCATGCAGGGGGGTGCATGGCCTCCGTTTGTGTGCTCGTCGCGCCATTCATGAGGAGGTCATCGACCAACGAGCGACGGGGAGATGGTGGCTACGGTCGAGGGAACAGCCGCACTCCAAACCTGCTCGCGTGTTCGCACCTTGCTCCAAAAAGGCATGGGCCAGACGTCGTCTAGACTGCATCCCACTCTGTCCAAGGCACAAGATCCCGGTCGGAACTGATCCCTATAGTATGTAGCTCAACAGATTGGACACACACGAGCCTGAGGATCAGCGGCGACGCTCGTCTCCATGAAGTGTGAACGGAGAGGGCCGAGGTATCAGGGCCCAGGCGCGCCATGCCGGGCGCCCGTTAATCGTATTTCTCAAGTCCCGCGCACATCAACGGAACACCAGATCATCCCCACTCCTACTCCCCGCCGCGAGGACATGTTGGATGGCAGACTGCACGCAGGCAGCGTCGAACTGCGGCACACCCGACCGCTCGTCGACATGCCCGTCCACTCCAACGCATCTGACGCCCAAGGCCTAGTGAGAAAAGGCATGAGTTCACGGAGAATGTGCAATGCGGTGTCAACCCACTAACCGTGATACGCTGCACGTCCACGCTCACTCTGGTCCCCCGCAGGTACACTAGGTGCGTGATGAAGGCGGACATGGGGTAAGTCGTGTTGGCCTCTCCGAGACCAGCGTACGACTGGGAATTGCGTGGCGTATTCAACGTGCGCACGATGGTCCTGCAGCACGGTCAGGATTCGACACAAAACGGGTGAGGTGGCTGGCGTACTGTAGGTAGTCTACTGCGGTATAGCCATCTGTCTCTCGATCATTCTGAGAGTTCACTGTACACGATGTGGCAATAATTAGACAGCGATCCGCTCGGAAATCGGTGCACTAACGCAGAAGGACCTTTGCACGAAGCGAACGCGATCGCGCGATGGCGTTTGCAACGCCTTTCAGCGCGAGGCATGGAATAATACTGGAGCGAGCATGAGCTTGCGACTCTACCGACATCCACGAAGGCTCTCATACCTTGTCCACAGGGATCCGCAGGAATACACAAGCACGTCGGTGGCAGACAGGTGCTTGACAAAGTCGGGGTTCGGCGACGGCTGGATCTCGTTCCCGTACGCATTGATGTAGAAGAGCCCTAGGTGCCAGACACGTCAACACGCGGCAGCGTTCATCAGTCGCACCCTACGCACGCGCGATCCTCGCACTCAGCGGCTCGTACTCGCTCTTCGCCGCCGCCTGGAACAGCACATTCTGGCGCGGCGAGAACACGCCGTCCGGGCCGTCGGTGGGCGAGGTCGGGTCAGACGTGACGCTGATGCCGGGGGCGGGCGCGGCGACGGGGTGCGAGATCTCGCACTGGCCGATGAGCCGCTCGCCGTTCTCCTTTGGAAGGGACGGGGTGTGAGGCTCTGTGCGGGGAGCGCAGGGAGAGAAGTCTGACTAGTTCTGCGGCGATCGTCACCGTGTGGTTCGTGATGATGACGGGGAGGATGTTTGCCTGGACGGAGGTTAGTGAATTGTCAACGAGGGAGGGAGAGTGGGATGACCTGGCTGTTTGTGATGGAGGAGAATAGAAAGATGGCGGAGGGTAGTGAGCGGAAGAAGCCTTGCGCAGCGGAGAGGAAGTAATTCCCGATGCTACTCGACTTCTTAGCCCGTGAAATTACATCGGGGAGGGAGTGGGAGTATACCTTCCATTCACGAAGGAGAAATTCTTGTGCGCACGCTTGAGGACCTGGTTCTCAAAGTATACCAGAAAACCTGCCCCGCGTGAGCATGCACCACTCTGACAACATCCAGAGCCCACACACCTCGGATTAGTTCCTTTCTGTCGTTGGGTATCCCTTGCCACAGATGGCTCCTCCCCTCCACAATATCTCGCCACTCCTCCCGCGCCTCCCGCTCAGAATGACTAGCGGGCAGCCGGTAGGCGAGCAGGTTGCGGATGCAATCGAGCGACGATCCCGGCGGCGCAGGTGGAATAAGTCTGACCAGCCTCGACCTGAGATCGCCTGTAGCACTTCAGCCAAGTTACTTCCGACTATGAATCGCACGACGCTCACCTATAGAGGGCCCCCCCAAGACGCGTATGATCTCGCTGGACGAGCCCCCGTCGTCCGACACCGGCAAGACATAGCACGCGTTCCCGAACGCCGGGCAGACCGCATTGCCCCCCGTCCCGCCAGAGATGACCAGAAACGACGGAGCCGGGTCTTTCACAGAGTCTGACAGCGCGGGGAACGATCCTGGAGGAGGGCCCGGGCTCTGCACAGTGTGCCTCCCGCCTGGCTGGGTCGGCAGGTCGAATATCGACGAGCCAGGGCTGTCTTCCACAGAGCGCGAGCGCGGTGCGAGGTGCGAGTCCGCCATAGCCGACGTGCTCGCCGCGTCCAAGACCACTGCAGGCATGCGCGCCAGGACGCTGCTGCGGAGCCCGGGCGTGCCATCATGGCCTCGCCCGCCCGCTGCCCGCTCTCACGTTGCTTGCACCCGACCTCCGCGCGACGACCCGAGCACGCCCAGCAATCCGCCGCGACGAGATGGCCGACTTCCCCGCGCTGCCCGGGCTGTACCAGCTGCTCTTCCTGCACATCGAGCCGATCTCGACCGTCCTGACCGCCCTGCTCATCTGGTTCTCCCCCGGCGCGGCATGGTTCCACCGCGAGCTCATTCCCGGGCTTGAGGATACGGCGCCGATGGACGCGCGCAGCGTCATGGCGGTGTGGCAGCTCGGAAACTGTGCGTAGGCATGCTCGGTCGCGCTCGTAGTATGCGAGGTGTCTTATGTTCGGCGTCGCATCGGCGTGTGGTGCTACAGGCTACCTCTTGCTTGGCCTGATCTCTACCCTGGTGTTTCGGGCCGTGCGGGATGCGCTGCCCAACAATCCCGCTGCGCAAGAGCGCATCATCGGCGCGAGCTTCATGGCTCTGGCGATTGCAGACGTGCGTAGCTTTATCCGCCCCTGCTCTCAAGGCCTATATGCTCACTGTTCTTGAAATAGGTTACGCAGTACGTGCGCCACACGTGTTCTGGATACCCCTTCTGATGGTCAGACAGCATGCTGTGGACGTTCATCGGTCTGCCCGAGAGCCTGCGGTACGACCCGCTGCGGTGGAACTCGATGGTCCACGGGAACATCACCTTCGTGATCGTGCTCCTGAGCGGCAGGTGCGGCAGCTGCCTACCCACTTACGTCCGAGATGCTGATCGCGGGCACGGTGTGCTATGCAGGCTTGCGTGGTTTGCGGGGATAGGGCGCACGAAGTACGGTCATAAGGCCCAGACTGCCAAAGAGAAGGCTTCTTGAGTCTGCCGCTATCTCCTCGGCACCATATGTCCTTGCGTCCCGTCTGTAGAAATCCCGGTCATTTATCTTGCGTGATGCGCCCCAATTCTCGTACGTGCCGCTCGTCCGCATACCACGTTTGGACCCGCGCAGGCCGCTCTGCTATGTATTGACGGAAGATTCCGGAGTCAGTCTCAGCTGCTCCCGCGAAGTTAATATTGATCTCCTTTCCGCGACGGGCACCGTTTTGGAAGCAGGCACGGTCCATGGGAGAAGCAGGTCTTGTAAGGGAGGCTGTGCGTCTTGCGTAGCTACGCATTACGCGGCTGGCCGACTACGCCCCGAGCCGTATGTCGTAGGTCAGACTGCTGAGGCGATCAGGAGTGATAGCCAGCGATTACGTGCAGTTAGGGCTGCTGTGAGTAAAATCCCTTGATAAAGGATAGTCAGTGGATGGTGCAGGTCACAGTGTATCAGGAGAAGACCAGAGGTATGTCAAATAGAGTTTGGTTCTCCTCGAGCATATCTGATTTAGTATGTGGAATCCATAGGAATTTCTCTCGTATCGCGAGACTGGACGCTCGGTAGCCGGTGCTTGTTTGCTGCTTTGTTGTGAGTGGGGGTGCAATAGTTGCCAATGGCATACTTGTTATCAAGTGCCGAAACGTATTGCTTGAGAGAAGCAAGGAGTTGCCTCAGCGCGGAATCGTTATTGCAAACCAAATATTTCGTCGCTGATGAACATTGATAGAACATCGTCGGCCGAGCCATGTGCGTGCTTTCTCCGAGATGAACGTGCGGGTTCTGAGATAAGTCCTGACATCAGGAACGCAATCTCAACGCGTGACTGCCCCCATGGTTTTATCGAATGAATACAGATTACCGCGGCGTCTTTCGTATCTGTAGTACCACTCCCAGTGGCTGATGCAGAATGCGTCCGGATGACTGCGTGAGCGTTCGAATGAGGAATTGGATGACCGTATATATCGCCAATACTCCAGACTCTCCAGACTCGCTCGATAGCAAGATGCTCCCGAGTGTCGCTTTTGTGCTGTTCCTCGCATGCCTGTGGTTCGCACTGTCGCGGAAACGTCCCCACTCTCGATCTGATGCGCACAAACATCTGCCTCTCCCACCTGGCCCGACGCCCTTGCCTGTAGTTGGGAACTTCTTCGACATTCCTTCTAAGCTGCCATGGGTGGAGTATGCGAAGTGGGCGGAGAAATACGGTACGCGTTTCCCCAGCTTCTCAATTGAGAATCCAAATCAAACTCGGGCAGGCGACATCGTATACATGCGTATCTTCGATCAACCAATCATCGTCCTGAACTCTCTCGGTCCCGTCGTCGACCTCTTCGAGAAGAGGGCCCCGAACTATTCTGACAGGCTTCTGACTGAGATGGTCACTTTGTACGCGCGGGAATTTGCCACCCGCCAGCTGCTATAGCTGACTTGCTGCAGGATGGGATGGGACTGGAACATGGTGGTATTGGGATACGGGCCACTGTGGCGCCGGCACAGACGGGCGTTCCATCAATACTTCAACCGGATGGCCGTCAATACCTACGAGCCTCAACTACGCGAGGCTGCGCGGAAATTACTGCGACGCTTATATCACGAGCCGAAGGCGTTCGCCCATCATCTGGAATAGTGAGTGCCGTCAGAATGCGACGTCTTCGTACTCTGATATGCGTGATATACAGCACATTCGCGGAAAACATTCTGTCTTTAGTGTATGGAATACAAGTCACGGAGAAGGAGGACCCGCACATCGCAGCGGCCGAGAGGGCCCTCGCGGCATCTGCGGCCGGATTCAACCTGGGAGCGTGGTGGGTGGACTTCATGCCGTTCCTGAAATACGTTCCGTCCTGGATGCTGGGTGCCGGATTCAAACGCATGGCGGTCGGCTGTCGAGCCGACGCCGCTGCCATGAAGTATGACACGTGGAAGAGTATGAGAGTGAGTGCAGTGCACTTGAACTCACTTGACATTCGTGACGGCTAGGTTCAGACAGATAGTCCGTATACACCGGTGGCCGTCAAACTATCGGAGCGCTATTCGCATCTCGATGGCGAGGCATATGCTGAGGAAGAGCGGATAGCGCAAAATGTGGCTGGCATGGCGTATGCAGGCGGCACGGATACCGTATGTACCCCACATCCTGATCGAAAATTGTGGTTTGATCGCTCTTGTAGACGGTTTCGACACTGCAGTCTTTCCTCCAAGCCATGGTTCTGTACCCCAACGTTCTGAAACGCGCACAAGACGAGCTCGCAAGGGTTGTCGGGCCGAGTAGATTACCGGACTTCTCGGATAGGCCTAGTCTCACATATATCAACGCGATTTGCAAAGAGTGCATGAGATGGCAGACAATCGTGCCCCTTGGGTTTGGGCACAGAGCTGCTGCTAATGACGAATACGGCGGGTTTTTCATTCCCAAGGGCACGGTAGTTTGGCAGAACACGTGGTAGGTGATCAAGCTTCCAGCGATCGATTCGCTCTCGACCAATCCTACCTATCTTGCGTAGGGCGATTCTGCACGATCCGAAACGGTACCCCAATCCACAAACCTTCTCGCCTGAGCGATTCATCAAGGATGACAAACTGAATCCTGATGTGTTGGATCCTACTGTGGTCGCATTTGGTGGAGGACGCAGGTGCGTATGCGGACCTGATTGCATTCCATCCGAGTCGTGCTAAGAGTCGAAATGTGTAGGATCTGTCCAGGAAGATTCTTCAGTGATCTGTCCCTCTTCATCAATGTCGCGTGCATTCTGCACGTCTTCGACATCACTCCAGCTCTTGACGCGCAAGGTAATCCAATTAAGACCCAGCCGCATATGGAGTCAACTGCCTTGTCGTGAGTCAAAACCTTGTTTGAGATCCCGAATATTGTTTGAATTTCGATTATAGGCACCCGTCTCCGTTTCCGTGCACGATAACACCGCGATCGAATATTGCGGAATCACTGATATTGGGCTGAGGTCTTCCAGAACGCGAGCTTACTGTACAATTCAGACTTGGAAACACGGCGCGTAACTCTGAGTCACTTGTCGTAATTATCACTTGGCACACTTCCAGATGGCTCTTTACATCCTTTCATAGCCACAATCATAAGCCACTTGACACTTCGACGTTATTTCACCGTGGTGCCTGACTCAAATGAGCGTCGAGCGATGGCAGTCGGGGCAAGGGCTTTGCGCCGATAGTCGCATAATTGGGGCAGCCCTGCGGCATCGAATGATGAATTTTGCCAGATGACTAAGTCTACTCGCGAAACTTTACGCGCACATTTGCCTCCAATGAATTTCTCGAATCGGCATGGTGAAATGTAGAGTTCCCTAGGGGTGAGATCTCAGGTGACTCGGAGAAGGCTGGCAACAGTAGAGATCTTGCTCTAGAGGTTGCGCTTCCTCAAGGTAAAGGTTTTGCCTAGAATTGGGTAAAATAATCGCACCCTGCGGACATCGCGACGCCATACTAGTTTATAAGCGCGGAACTATACACGAGGGGACAATGCTTCTCAGGAACTAACTATGTACCACATAACCTAAACAAATGACCTACACATTGTGCCTACGAGAGATGGTTTCTTCCACGCTGGGTGGTAGCAAACCACTGTCGTTTGCGACAGCAGTCGTAGATGTTTCCCCTGAGGAAGTGCCGGATGTACCGCTTATCTCGCCCTGAACCTTCTCCACATCCGTTCCATCCAACCAGCTCATGTGGATGTGATCCGATTCAGACCCATGATCCAACAGCTCCCCCATATTTCCGATGAAGGATGCAAGCCTGAGTGAGGAAGACTGGGAACTTGTAGTTGAATAGGCTGTGTCGTCGTGTGGGTCGCCGGCGCTTTGACGGAGGTTCAGAAGGAAGCGTGTCATGATGACCGCCGAAAGGCTGCAATGCGGTCAGCTGCGTTTATTGGGAGAAGGAAATACGCGAACGGTGTGTTGAATAGCCCTGTTGCATAAACGAAAGACTATAAAGTGCGTATTAGCCACGCAAACCGCCATCTCGATGGGCAAACTCACTTTGGTGGTCCACCCTGCAATATTCACGATGTTCAAACATAGCAGTAATCTTGTCATCCAAAATGTTACCCGCAGTAAGTAAATAAGTGGGATGATGAGGGTTTCACGCACGAAAAATACAGTGTGCCTGAGACGACAATGTGAATACCGCGCGAAGAGAAGCAAGTAAGGAAGGATATAACTACCATCTCGTAGTAACATTGTCGCCAACGGTGAGTTTATGCCATGTCGATAGGCGTGCCGTTTCATTGCATATGTTTTGGACCAGGTGATGGAGAGAACAATGGCATCAGAGGCTATGACAGCGACTCGCGTACAAATCGTAACTAGAAACATCAGTCTTTCTCCTTGCCACTCGTGCTGGAACTTACACCTAGAGATTTTATTAGTTTCTTGGTTTAATCCTACGAAATGTACCCACTTGAGATTCGCAGCTTCGGAAATATATCTTCCGGATTGGCAAATGGTACCAACCATCGGCAACGTGACAATGTCATACCATCCAGGAGAGAACCATCCATACTGGTAATGAATAAGTGTCGTTTTAACAGTCGGCCTGCAATGTATGGAACGAACTGACCGCATTTGTGCCGGCTGGTACCATGCTGAGTGAGCAGACGGCGGATGCTAACCACCAATTCCCGCCGCTTATAGCATATGCTCGGGCAGCTGAGAAGACTGACACGAAATAATCAATGTGTAATCCTGGCAGGGAGGTCATGATCCCACCTGCCCACAGAATAAGTAATACAAGACTGTTTACATAGACCAATGCATCTAGGCCGATGCAGCTGCGAAGGAAGTATCGTAAGCGCAAATAAATCACACGAAAACTTGACCGCAGCACCTCTGTCAAATGACCGCTACGTTGATTAGATTGAAGAGGAAAACGTGTGATTTGCTTACTGGGACCGCTGAAAGCGGCACGAAGACATCCGCGAGGTTCACAATAGCCCAAGTGAAGGTCGCCCATCGGTTCAGATGGAATAGCAGCGTGACGATACCGTATTTTCGACCCCAAATAAGCTCAGTCTCTCGCGGAAAGGTGATGACCTGGTCGTAGAACACGAGTGCTACGAGTATTGAGTAACATGATGATCATATCAAGAGGTGCAACTCACTGCAAATGGACACGGCGCAGCAGCTCTCTACCCAGCTACATACGCAATTGTCAGTGTGTTGGAGATAATACACCTCATCACTACTCACTCGGATTGGAGGAGGGGTAACAGCCCTTCAGGAACGTTTGGCTCCAGATTACTAGCGAGGACATACGCCATCTCTGCAAGAGGAGAAATCAGACAGTTGAGGGAATATTCCAAGCTGGTCCCTGCAGTCTATAAATTATCAAGGAATGGCGCCAAATCAGGTTCTCTGGAACGCTCATGAACACAGCACCATGATCTGATTGAGTTTTGGAGCTGCTCTCTAGTATGCCATCTAGTCGCGGAATGTGGTAAGAGACACATCAAAATGTCTGTGAGGGATATATGGACAGTGCCCGAGATACTGCACTGCGTTGTAATTCTCATCAAGGATATGAAAACGTCGGGCCACGTTTGGGCATAGCTGAGCGTTGCTCAATACCCATCAGGTGCTATACCGAGTTCAGTGGACGTCGGGTACGGGTAGGCTTATTATTAGATAGTCTTTCCCATGAGAAGCTGCCTTACGGCCGAGATCACGAGCGCCTATGCACCTCATCTATATCTATTTCTGCCTCCTCAGATCTGGGCGTCTGAGAAATGTTGCATCAAACAAATGGACTGCGCACCTCGGCATCTTATCTAGGCGTTCCGAGTGACGGAAAGAACATGCCACCTAGATGCTACGCTACTGCAGACGCAGATTCGCGGAGAATTCAAGCAGGTATGATAGCTTCATTAATCGAGCAGAGGAAGCTCCAGTTAGTTCGCGGGACTCCTCACTTGCTGAGAAGCTTGAATCATACTCCGAGTGGGCCCTTCCCGTTGGTCCGTTTTCGACGAAGAAATGCCAAGGCACCCTTTCCCAGCAAAGCTATATGGTCTAATCACCGTTCGAGGAGAAGAAAATTGAAGCATCGAAGTTGAAGGAGACATAGAGCAGGTAATGACTTGCAAGCAGCTGAATCCCAGATTGGCCGCGACTTGCGTAGCACAGGTTCCCAGCTTGAAGAAGATGGATAATTTGAGTCGTGATGATTTCCTGAAGGAAGGCAGAACCCAGCAGCTGGAAGTTTCGCCACCAAGTATTGTATCTAGTCTCCATCCGTGCGTGACAGCGGTCATTAGAATTGTATCGCGCTGAGGCTGTGAAACAGGAATATTAATTGCCACATGGCGCCGTTGGTCGGCGAGACAGCAGCGCTTGCGGGATTGCAATGATGGGGCTGGCAGCCTGGCAGCGATGGGCAGTGAGTTTGCCAAATCTGTGGAAGCGAGCACTCCTTTCCTTCCTCTCCTCCTTCGTTTGAATCCCGCCTGGCGGGCGCTTGTCTCCGTTGAAGATGTATAAGCCCGGTCGCGATGACGAAAGGATAGAACCCAGCAATTGGTGATTTTGCATCTAGTCGCCGTTCGCCGTTCGTGTGCGATAGTGGACGCTGGACAAATTGAATATTGTCTCGCAACATTCTGTCTTCATTGAGGATAGATAAGCCCGGTCGCGATGACAAAAAGACAGAACCTAGCAATTGGAGAACTTTACCACTAGATTGCATCTACTCTCCATTGTCATGTGCGGCGAAACTGGAGAAATTGAATATTGATATCGCAATATTGTGGCTGTAAAACTATTGATTGGGAATATTAATTGCCACGTGGTGCCGTTGGTCGGCGAAGCAGCAGCGCTTGCGGCGGTTGCAATGATGGGGCTGGCAGCCTGGCAGCGATGGGCGGTGAGTGTGCTAAATCTATGGGAGAGAGCACTCCTTTCTTTCCTCTCCTCCTTCGTTCAAATCCCGCCTAGCGGTTGCTTTTGTACTTTTGAAAGTCTTATTTACTTGAACTTCCGCTGGTCGGACGAACACAGGACGTCAAGCATTGTCCATAGATCTTTGGTCTGGAGTTCTGAGCTCGTCGTTCCCAGCAGCTTTGTCCAGCGGCTGTGCTCCAGCGAAAACGGGGTCTATTACTTTCCATGCCCTCTCACATCTTCTCTCGTGTGGTTCTCTTCGCAGTTGTGTTATGTTTTAGTATTATACCAGGTATGCTCTCAAATGGCATCAGTACTGAGCAGTGCTAATACTCAGGCATGTTGTATCGCAGCTTCCGCCTCTAGCGTGCGCGTACGACCTATCAAGCGGTTGGAACATCCATCTACGCTCGCCATCGAGATTCTCCCGCGCAGGCCCTCTCAGTCGTTCGAGAAACGCTCCTTCCCAGTAGATTCCCCAGTCCTCCGGCACTCCGACACTTTCCTCCTGAAGCTTTCTGCTTTTGATGACACTTTTCACCTCCATCTGCGTCCAAACGATCACCTCATACATCCCGCAGCGCGTATCAACTACTATACCACCCTCCCAGATGGTCAATCGGTACTGTCTCATACGCAGCCGCTCCTCAGGGAGTCTGTCAAGGCGTACTGGGGAGAGGTAGTGTCCGGAGATGTTTCACCCGAGCGTCTGCGAGAGGACGCAGTCGGTGTCTTGCCACGACCGTCAGGAAAATCCGAGCTTGGCTGGGCCCGCATCATGGTCCACCACCAGGGCGACAGCGAAGCTGGTCTCCCGCCATCCTTCGAGGGCGCATTCTCTGTGAATGGTGTTATCCATCATGTCATGACGAAGGAAAACTATCTGCGAAACAAACACTCCCTGGACCCGCACGCTATCGTTTCTGATGCAGACCCGGATTCTTCTCTAGTGATCTGGCGGGACTCTGATATCATGACGGTTCATGAGGAGACTGCGGCTCTGTCTGGCAACTTCGCTGGCGATGGCATCTCTGTGCGTCCGCAGACATGCGGACACGAGTCTTTATCTTACAACACTGATCCGAGTCAAAACCCCGCGCTGCGAGGGCCTGCTAAACCGCCGGTAACCCCGTGGTACGACCCGCTCGGTCTCCTGGGAGCCCGCCTGGCCAATGGAAGCCTATCAAGACGCGATGATGTCGCCAATGGCAACATGAGCTCGAAGTGCGCTGCTGATCTGCATCCCTAAGCCTTGCTGCTCACTGTCTAGTCCAGTTTCGAGAACTATATCGGATCTAGCATTGGCTGTCCGAGCACCCAGAAGATCGTCTACATGGGTGTTGCGGCTGACTGTGAATACACGAGTCATTATGGGTCCCGCGAGAACGCAACGCAGCAGATATTAACTAACTGGAACTCTGCGAGTGCGCTGTACAAGGTCAGCAGAATGTTCCCTTTCTTCGTTATCGAATCTCATTATTACCAGTCGACCTTTAATGTCAGTCTCGGTATAATCGAGCTACAGGTCCAAGACACGACGTCAGTCTGACGAGTTCTGATTCGAGCTTTGTTCTGAGACAAATTTTGTCGTCAGCTGTCCGAGCACTCCTGACCCTTCTGTGCCATGGAACATCGCTTGTTCGTCAAATACTACCTTGGACAACCGTCTCTCCATCTTTTCCGGTTGGCGTGGTCAGAGGAGCAATGACAGCGCCGGCTTGTGGCACTTGATGAGTGGCTGTCCGACCGGCTCTGAAGTCGGCATAGCATATGTTGCCACATTGTAGGTGTCCTTACTACATCATAGTATGTTAACAAGCTAATGTTTTGCCTAGATGTCAGCAGTCGGCGAGCGGGAGTGCCCCGAACATTGTGTCTGGCACAGCAGTCTCAACAGCTGGGATGACTGAGTGGCAAGTCGTGTCACACGAGATCGGACACAACTTTGGTGCAATTGTGAGTTCTGGCATATGTCCGATCTTTCCAAGTACTAACACACTTCATCCAGCACGACGTGAGCCTGTAACCGCCAAGTCTGTGATAAACTCCTGACGTATTCTCTATCCGCGCAGTGTTCCGATGGTTGCCCATCGAACGGCATCAACTGCTGTCCGTTCTCTTCCACCAGCTGCGATGCCAATGGTCAATTCGTCATGAACCCTGTCACTGAAGCCGGTGAGATGAAATTCTCTCCGTGTAGTCTCGGTAATATCTGTGAGCGTCAAACCACTGCGCACACCTTGCTTGTCTTAACTGTGGTTCAGGTTCTCTGATGCTGGGTGATCCGGGGGAGATGACGAACACCAGTTGTCTCGTTGATCCGAACGCGAGCATAAAGACAATTAGCTTGCAGATGTGCGGCAACGGCATCGTCGAAGACGGCGAGGATTGCGATCCTGGGCCGGGCATCAACTCCACTTGCTGCGATTCCCAGACATGCAAGTTCACCGCAGGCGCGGTGTGTGACCCGTCCAGCAGCCCATGCTGTACAGGACAGTGCTCGTTCGCCCCGTCGACGCAGGTCTGCAGGCCTGCGCAGGATCCGCAGTGCGACACGGCGGAGATGTGTACGGGGAGCTCGTCAGTGTGTCCTACAGATGTCTTTGCACCAAATGGTGGGTTCTCCATGTTTGGGGCTGACATGCGGTGTTGTCTGAGAGGCGCCCAACAGGACAGAGCTGTGGCCCGAACGGATTGGCTTGTGCAAGCGGGCAATGCACCTCCCTTGATCGTGAGTCATGATATCCTGCGTTTGCATGAGTTGGTCTAACCCCACCCGTCCTAGTGCAATGCCAGACGCTTGGAGCGTCTCTCAATCTGCAAACTGCATGCCCAAGCCAGGACGACAAATCATGCCAGGTGTCTTGTCAAGATCCGAGTACATCCGGCCAATGCGTTGTCCTGCAATCGCAGCTCATCGACGGCTCTCCTTGCGGTACAGCCGACTCTGTTACTGCTGTTGCCGCTCACCACTGACGCTGGAATGCAGGCTATGGCGGAAAGTGTTACAGCGGGAGTTGCAAAGCAGGCAGTGTATGGGACACCATCAAGGTACGCCTCACTGCTGCGCACAGTTGCAATTGCGTCATAGTTGAAGCATCCATAGGCCTGGTACAGAGAGAATCTCCAGATTGCCATCCCGGTCACCGTTATCGCGGGTTTGGTGATCATATTCGTGATCTTTATGATATGGCGCTGCTGTAAGTTTACTTTAAGTCGGTGGCACGCCACAGATTCTGACATATTTCAGACTGTTACGGCCGAGTGGGCAAGGGCTCCTTCAAGAAGGACGCAGCGCCGTCGTTCGAACCCGCACTGGCCGGGACACGAGGTCAAAGAATCCGCAGCTGGCCCTCCGGGTCTCCAAGCGGCCCTCCCGCCATAGACATGCGTTTCGGGCCTACGTCCGCCCTTCCCAGTCTCGGCAGCCCGCCCCAAGCCGTGTTCGACCCCAGGTGCGTTTCACCTCCGCGTACGATCGCAACCGCCACTGACGCGTCCGTATCATTTGGCAGCGTCCCGCGTTCCCCGCAGTCTCCACGGCACTCGCGCACGCGGTCAGAGTGGGCGACTGGTGCGCCCGACGATGGAGAGCGCCGCAAGAGCCATCGGGCGACGCGCAGTTCTGGGTCGCGCCACTACGGACCGCAGTTCCCTGCGCAACCTGTGCGCACGAGTGGCGGTGTGGCGGTGCCGTCCGCCTGGGTCGCGCCTTCGGACTGGGTAGACGCGACCCCGTACAATGGTGCGCCTGAGTTTCGGTAGTGCTAGCTGGCCTGCACTCGCTTTGCTTTCTCGATATACATGGATGTTTTCTCGTGGGTATCGTGCTATCTAATGTACGCGATACGTGGGTAGCCCTGGCGCGAGCATATACTGGATAAATACTATACACTGGTGGGACAGATCATAGCCGTCCTCAAAATGAAGAGTGAGAGTGGGCATCGCGTGTAAACGGGGTCGGGAGACCACAATAAGATGTACAGTAACATTACATCCTCCGTGTGTAGCAATATCCACCAGATAAAGGAGCGAGTGTGGCTCGAAATGATAAAACAAGACTCGATAAAATATAAAGTGAAACAGCAAATTGCCTTACTCAGGTATGCTCGAGAAATGTAGGCGGTTCGGGCTCAGTCGGCTGCCTCCCACTGTAGACGACGTCGCAGTGCCCGCTTCCGTGGGGGCATACTCACTCTTCGTGTCCCTGCGCTGCTGCTGCGCCTGCGGCGGCGACCCCGCTCCGGCTTCAGATGCCTCGTACGACGGCGGCGCGATATCGTCGTGGTGGAAGTCCTGCACGAACAGCGGCGTGGTCGGCTGCGGCGACATCGGCGTCTGCGGCTGCACGACGGAGACGGGCGCGGGGGCGGCGGGCTGCACGGTGAAGGGCTCGACGCGCGCCGCCTTGAACTCGTCCTCGAGCACGGAGGTGTCGCGGAAGAACGGCCGCCCGCCGCGGCGGTGCCGGAACCACAGCAAGTACGCGCCGAGGGCGAGCAGGACCGCGCCGCCGACGCCGCCGACTACGCCGCCGACGATGGCGCCGGTGTGGTTCGTGCTCTTGGTGGAGCGCAGGGCGAAGCTGACCGTGTCGGTGCCGTCGCGCCCGATGTTGAAGATCCTGTGGAGACCAGCTGTTAGCGTCTAATCTGAGAGGTGACAGGAGAGGCGCACAGATAGAACTGGCTGACGAAGCGGGAGCCGAGCAGTACCATTTCGGCGGACGAGTTCGTCCAGCCCTCGATCCCGCTGTAGCATGTGCCGTCCACGTTGCTCATCAGGACGGACTGGTCGACCTGGTACACCTGGGAGCCGATCTCGATGCCGAAGGTGTATTGCGCGTCGCACGGGATTGTCCACGCCTGCGCCGCGTTGTTTTCTACCGTCGAGATGCCCGGCTGCGCCTGGGAGCCTAAGATCGCCGTGTCTACGACACAACGGCAGGTGTCAGACGGTGCGGCACTTTGCAGCAGCTCAGGCACATACTCAACAACGTGGCTTGTTCCATTGGCAGATATATCTCCGGGTAGTACGGGTCGATGGTCGTGAGCAGTTCCTGGTTGTTGTTTATTTGATCGCTCCCGCTGTTGAACACGAAGCCGCCGAGCTGCACGGCCCAATCGGACGGGGCGCCCGTCGCAGGGTTGACGGTGCTGTTGCTGGTCACTGTCGCGGACGCGAGCGAGCTCTGTTCGTACGCGGACCCGTCTGGCTTCAGCCAGTGCATCGTGCCGGCCGTATTCTTCTCCGTGACGATCGGCGTGGAACTCGGCGCGGCGGAGGATGGGGACGATGCGGTATCTTTGGGCGTGACAACCGGCGCGTTCAGCTGCAGCCCGAAGCTGAAGTTGGACATGCCCGGGTTGCGGCCCAGCCATGCGCCGAAAATGCTATCATTAAAGGCGGGCGTATACCCAGACGAGCCCGTTGGCTGGCGGTTGGTGCCCAATCCAGCGACTCCCGAGATGCCACCGGCGATGACGCTGACATTGGTTTGTTGATTTGCGACCAGGACTGCGCAGAGTGAAAACATCAGCTGCTAGATTCAGAACATATGAGCGAAAGGAACTGACTCGTTTGTTTGGGGTATGACCAACCCGTCCCGTTTTGCTCTTTCATGGTACAATCCTCCTGAATGACGCTCCCAGAAACCCCAGCACCAAGGAAACTCAGACTGTCCGAATTTTGCAGTGTGTGGGCGGAATTGGATGCAGACTGGTTGTACCTTGGGACGTGTCAGTATAGAATAGATGTGCAGGTATAGAAGGGACATACGCCGACGCGCCGCCACACGTACTGCAGCTAGTTCCCGCGACGGTGGTCATACCAGTACTCATTGAAAGCGTGAAATTGAAATTTTGAGGATTATTATCTGCCTGTATCAGCGACGTCGGCACTTCCTGTCATCACGGAGCAATACAGCGGCGCTTACCATCCCCACTGATACAATATAGCGGCCACTGGTGTCGAAGAGAAGAGGAATGTTGACGGTGGTCGGAGGTGCCGAGTCCGAGAACCGCTTGCGGAGGGTGGCGGCGGACGCAACGTCCGAAAGACATAACGCGATGAGACATGCCCTCAGGACGGAAGGCAGACTGCTCGAAGAGTGAAGGGACATTCCGACCTGTCATCACGGATCAGCATCTCGCACATCGAAAAGACTCATGACATCTTCTACCGACCGTAGGAGACACTTATGACAGGGAGCTATAGCAAATAATAAACAACGATGGCAGGATGCAGAACACTGCATACCCCGGCACGATGGATGCGACAGGAGGAGAGAAGGAGCAGCGCCTGGGGTGCGCTGCAGCCCTCGGGTTTTAGAAGGCATGATTGCAGATGCACATCGCGTACTGGCAGTAGACGCTCGGTTGAGGAACAAGGACCCCTGTCAGCTCCAGCGTGCTAAAGGCCCGTCGACACCTGAGTGTATCAACCCGCGCCACGTTTGCGCTGCACAGATCACACGCCGTGCTCGTTTCATTGAATAAAACCCGCGCATCTTGCGTCTTCTTACGGCAGGCAAAATGCTCCGAGTGTTGTGGGTGCAGGCTCACTGCCTGCACGGACGATGTGGCAGGACCCCAGGAGACCCTCGTATCACAACGGGCGGTGCGGTGATGTCAGGGCACCAATTCACTTGCGCGTCCTTCTTGAACATAATCTACACTGCCCCCTCTAGACCAAAATACTTGTCGTCCGTTGGCGCAAAGTCTCAACGGATTCACAGGGGCGTTACAACAATCTCTTGTGGCCACACATTCCGAATACCCTTCGGCCAAGTTCACAGGCTTGGACCGCTCAGCTCTGCAGTGACCCTTGGTTGTGCTGTGGCCGATTGTGCAACTGAGCTCAAACACGACGCTTCGGAGAGTGCTCGATCGTAATCAATGTCGCCAAACGCCGTCCCACCCTTGCCAAGTCTCGGGGGCCGACGTTACCTACACATGCTGCACCCCGCAGGACATCTTCTCTCGCGAGCAGTAGTGCCTGCTGCAGGAATAGCAAACCAGTCATAGGCGTATTGCATATACGCTGACCTGCACGAGCATCACTGGCCTGACGCTCCGGATACTACTTAATTGAGCGAGCCATCCATGCTCTCAGCTCATTTCGTAAGGGCTATCGCAAGTTCCTGAGTCCGGTGCCGACTATGTCCCGACTGGGCTTCGCGAAGATGTTGTGAAGTGTCCAATGGTGGCTTCTTATGAACGTTAACCTTACAGATTTCCGTATCAGCCGTACGCACCTCCGCATGATCCTCCAGCTATCTCCTTCTGGATCTTATGTCTCACGTGAATAACACGCACCTTGGACTCTAGACTGCAAATGGAGACCTGGAAGTCCTAGTGCTGAGCTGCGTAGTGCCATTTGGTGCATCTATCATCGGACAATGGCGAGCCATGGATCAAATGCACTATCGCGCCCTCACGCCACCGCACCAATGGCGAACTCAGTCAGTGATATCGGTGCTTTCTTACAGGAACTCTCTCCATCGAGCTTTAGCCGCTTTCACCGCACCTGAGAATGGAATTCAGCGTACGAAAGATTCGGTCGAACCTTGCAGCACCAACCATGCGCCGGTAACATCATACTTGATCTTAAGTGGTCCTTCAAAGTTCGGTCGTTCATTGATATCGGTCAACACGATGACACTATCTGATATGCGCAGTCACAGCAAGGTTCAGTCAGTCTAGTGCCAATCCGCCGCAAAGAATGGCCCGTGGCATCGCACATGGTGAATGAACCAATCGTGGAGGAAGACCTCGCGACATTGCAAGCAAGGTTACTTCGCAAGTTTTCAGACGGTGGCACGTAACGGCCGGGCCTGGTTGGAAACTTGGAATCAGAGTAAGCGCCAAGGTGTCAATCAATTTACCCCGCATCGAACTTTAAGGTGAAAGAGAAGTACCAATTTTCCAGCGAGCGTACATGCCAGACCGTAGCCATCATTACATGATCACTGCGACAATACACTGGATCCAAGACCTGGTCTCCGTTCCCAGGAAGAGGTGATTTCCACGCACAGTCCAATAAGCCGACGCCCTCAACTCAAGGTGTAGAACTACCCTTCGAGGCATTGAGCATCTCCGCCGTGACAGATCTATCTGTTGCTGTGCATAGGTTCTTGATACACTCGCTGTGCGCGATCTATCACATACAACTCGAATCGGCCCCATGTGGAAACACGTCGTGCCCTCCCGTGTCCCGGGATTCGCACAACACCATCCCCTTCGGACGTAAGCCGCTCCCTTGACATTTCCCGTATGTCTTCCTCGCCGGCCGATCGTTAGCAATGGCAGACAGACTCGCAGAACTTTGTTGCGAACATCGTCCCAGGTGAGTTTCTGCAGTATTTCTGGTTGATGAGGAGCCTGTGGCTTGGCTGGCACTGGCAATAATCACGACTCAGTTGGGGCAACCGTCTGGGTGGCTTCCGACATTCGAGTCCTCACTATCGATCGAGAGGATGATTCAAAATAATCTGAATCCGGCGAGATCGTTCACTGTTGTCTCGGATCGGTGCATCAGATCCTCTTCGTCTGGAGGTGAACATTGCTTGTTGGTTGTTGAATTCCTGGCTTGTTCCTGAAGGGATCGTATCTCTTAGGCGAAGGTGTACATTTCAGGAAGTCGCGTACCCTTTCATGAGTTACTGGACGCTCTTTGTTCTGGCATAACTGGTTAGTAGTGTACGTCAAACCCGACTGACATTGTACAACATGATGATCGTGGCTGGTGGGCGTCTTACTAAGTTCCTGCAAAGCATCGCTAAGCCCGCCATAGTCAAGACAGGCAATAACTTCAGCTATGAGGTCCGTTTGGTGAATACCATGTTTCCACTGAAAGCTTGATGAGAACATGCATCTCACGTCTAGCTGTAAGTACAGCGTATGTAGTGTGCCTCAGGATCAGTGTCGTGATTCTGTTGTAGCTGCCAGGAATGGTTGTGGATCTCCAATTTGTACGTTACCTCGCGTGTCTTCGCGTTTCCGTCTGATGGCACGTATTGCAGTGGAGGCGCACCTTATATTACCGTGTTAGGGGACTACATGTTTTTGATCCGGATTTACGCGGTGTACCATCGTTCCAGACCCGGTAAGTCAGACTCCGACTGTGTTCGGGACTTCCTAACGCCCGTTACAGCCCTCTTTATTCTACTGTCGCTTTGGCTGGGTGAGTATGTGCGCTTCGTTGGGCTCCCGGACGATCTGATTAGTGTGTTGAGTTGTAGTCGAGATTGTGGTAGGTTCTCTGGTGGTTGATATCTTGCCATTTGCGGCATCAATTGATTACCTTGTTACAGCTCTTGATTACCTTGGTGATTCTTCCTCCAAATCCAGCAGACACTTCTCCAGGCTGCCTTGATGTGTATTATCAGGATGTCAGATGGACTTCAATCATATGCTAAGTTGTTATCGATGATATACGTCTCAGCATAATGACGTTCATGGGGTAACAGGATCTATGAAACCATTCTCTCAGGTATGCCGCATGCACATCGTTGCACTAAGTATGTCACCCGTCGGCTACCGTTTTGCTTAGGATGGTCCTAATAGCGATCTTCTTTACTATGATATTGCGGCAATTTGCTCTGCGACTGGATGTCCGTGCTGCATTCCAGCGTGGTGGACTTACGGATATCCGTAGAATCCCGAAGATGGCTCCATCAATATCTCTCTTCCTGCGAGATGGTGCGTTCTACTTCTTTATGTGAGTCATTCTTTTTGTCATCCGGAGTTGCTACTCATGAAGCATTTAAGGGTCATAAGTATATTATCCCGCGCACATCGCGATGTCTCCAGCATTGATTACGCCGTGGCTCAGACTGCCTCTACATGAACATGATTCTTACCAATACTCCGCTGGAGTCTGTGGGTATTGTGTATGTGTATCGGTTTGTCTTTCACCCTCCCCTTGCTGATATCAGGATAGTTGGATATTGGCCACGTATGCTGTCACTGTATGTCTTCCCATAAATTCATACTCTTCAGACTAAGCTAGGCTTTTCCCTTCAGTCTACACGACTCTATCTCAACCTCCATGGTAGTGTCGCTCAGCAAGATTGCACGACAAAATCTGCAGAGGATATGGACCTCAACTGCAGCTCGCAAATCGATGACAGATAGACGGCAATATTCAGGGTCTTGACCTCGATTCCTCGATTCCCCGACTCGGGACGAGGCGGTACTTCGATAGCTTTCACGTGCTGAATCTGATTAAATAAGCGCTTCCTTCACGCATGCACTCCTTGAAGCAGGTCCAATGGTACGTTAGAAAACGATTTCAAATAGCCCTCTGGCACTGAGGAGGACTGTACTGTTGCCGGCATTCCATGTTCGGGGTCGAATGGGGCAGCTGGTGACATCCCGAATTGCCTCCAATGCCTCGATATGAACTTCGTTCTGAATCGTTCGACGAACCTTTCTGCGTCAAGAGATGCACTACACGATCTTATGCGCTCAGAGCTAATATCAGTTGACAACCATAATTTGGTCTTCCCCACCTGCCAGGTCGAATATTATTAACTGCGAACCTAGGACGCTGCAGTCAGTGAGATACACGAGTGGTGACAGTCAGCAGGGACACACTATGTCGATGTCTGTCAGGATACTCCGAATCCTGGTGGTGGGATTATTGATAGGATGAATACGCTCCTCGTCGAAAGGATATCAGTGCATTGGAATGACCCAAACCGTTATGGCGGGTTCTACGCCGGGTGACCGGCGATTCAGGAACTGATTCGCATGATATTCACTGGCGGACATGTCGGCGCAGACGGAAATTAACAAAAAGCCACGAGTGAGCGTCCAGTTTTTCACTAGGTATGTCAGGAACTAAGGGCGACCCATATCTCCACAAAAGAAAAGCTGCATGCATGATTAGCAATGCATAATTCGCTGCGTAACATTATACGGGGGTAATAGAAGATGGTCTGGTCACACGTCGCTGCCTCATACCAGAGGCTGAATAACCGACAATTACAGATATTTCGGAGTACTCTTAATCTGCGCATACGGATCCCCCTTCGGCGGCCTACCGTATCTCGGCTCCTCAGTTTCTGCAGCAGCGAAGAAATTGTCATCAGCGAGTAGCGCCCAGGTCATGACTGTATCTAACTCACTCAGGACATCCCGATAGATCTTCGAGACAGTCTCGTCCCACACCTCACGCCACATGTGTGCGCCGCCACCCTTGCTACCGTCGAGACCATAGCGCTCACAGAAGGCACGCACGTCAAAGCCGAGGCGCTCTTCATCAGTGGGTACTGGCACAGAGATGCGCTCAGTGGGATGCGCCTGCGGAAGTAGCACCAGAGCATAGCGATGGTATGGCGTACCGCGCTGCGGGTGCGGCGGGATCCACCTCGTGTGAGTTGTGGTGAGTGGAATGGGGGAGGGGGAGAAGGTATTCAATGCGATATTCGGCCTGGAGGAGTCATGAGAGACGTGAAGGTTGGGGAGTGGAAGTACCTACTGCATCCAGTGGAGGTATGTCTGGAAGGTCTGATTCGCGGGGTCCGGGGCATCAAGGTCAACCATGAGCAGCGTGTAGAGCCGTGTATCCAAGTGGAATACGGTGGTATACAGGAACGGCTGTCTCCACGTCTGTCACAGTTTGATGTTCAGCAGAAATATCGTAAAGGGGAGACAGCAACGTACTTGCTCCGGCTTGAGGAATACACCGGGTTGTACCTTCTCGAACTTCCGCTTGACACGCGTACGCTTGTAAATGTCTTCCGGCGGCGGCTCCGGGAAATTGATACGGAGGTCAATGGAAGGGTGTAATTCGGCAAGGAGGTCAGGGACCACCTTCATCTGGTGGATACGCTCCATCTACAACAGCTTCGTTAGAGCTTACAGCAGCCGAGCATCACGACACGCACCAGCAAGTCCAGCGCACCCTCCTCTCTCCATCGCTGCTCGATAAGGCGGCGGTAGACTAGCTTGTTCATATCGGCTGTCGTATATTCAGTCACAAGAAACGCCTAAATAGAATGTTGTTACTCACCCAATCCATTGCGCGCCTTCCACCTAACGTCAGGCAAGTTAATCTCGCTCTGGATCTCGAGGATGTCCGCCTTCGCGCGCATCTTACGCAGCGCCTCCATATCTTGCTTATCTTCAGGCAGACTCTCCGCTGCCTCTATTTTACCGCGTAGCTCCTCCACTTCTCTCTTGAGGTTCTTGGAGTCCTCTTGGATGTACTCGAGGGCAAGATCGTAGGCAGGCAAGACACCGGGTGCGAGTGGTCTGTTCCATTCACGAGGACGCTCCAGTGAGATAGACGGTCTAACAGACGGCCATGGTCGACGTCTCTGTCTGCCCCTCGCTTGAGGAGTGCTTTTCTCTGGTGCCGGCTCGTCCTTCGTAGGAGCTGGTGGCAGTTTCGGTGCGGCTGTCGGCGGCGGCGGCGGCGGTAGCGATGAGCTCACCGATTCAGACGGTGCAACATCAGCATTTCCTCGTACTCCAGGAAATCTGAGACACGCCCGAGGCAGATTTCTGCGAAGTGCAAGCATCAGGCGGATGGTCGCGTGTGTTCGGACGCGTCGAGCTGCAAAAGAGTGCTGACCGGAAGAGGCAAGTGGATTATGTAATCCACGCGACGGTCTCCAACGTTCCAAACTCGCATGCAAGGCTTCCAAGACAAGCGCGTCGTTGGCGACTCATCTTTACTTCCTCAGTAAATCATCCTGAGACAGCTGCACTTTGACGTTTATACTTGTGTCCTACGCACCCGCCTTATTTCCGCTCATTTCGTTGCGTGTTGACTGAGCTACACGACACGGCTACTCGCCCCCGCTTTCCCCTGACGTAATATCTAGCCTGGTGCAGTCACGAAGCGCTCCAGCCCGTGCTACATACACACATGCGATTTAACCCGAAGAAAACTTCAAGCAAGCCTGTATCTACTGCATGTACTGTGGCTGCGCTTAGGAGCCTCGGGAAGGTTGATTGTGGTCCTGACCACACTTCTGTCTGTTTACGGGAGACTACCCGGGAGGTGGCAGGCCACAGTCTGACGATGTGAGCCGACAGCTCGAATGCGTAATTCCATTTACTTCTGCGGCTATATTCGCTGCAAGCGCACGCATATGATGAGATCAATGTGGTGCAGTACCTGTGTGGCATTGATACTGATCCACTTCCTACCACGCTTGATGTGCTCCTCATCTCACTTTGCTGCATGACTCCTATGGTTGTTATATGTGTATTCATACGATTGGAGCGCTGCGGTAGGCTCGGCTGGATCGGGTACTGGAATACTTATGCTAACTTCATCAGGCAGTAATGATGCTACTCCTCCAGAATTGTAGCGACCCGACCATTGTGTCGGTTTCAACTATAATCATCGCCTGTTGTCTCATACACTTCACAGTCATAGATGGATTCTATCAGCTGGATGGGCGCTGCAGTGAGTAATGTACGTCTGATCTACCAAAAGTCCATACTTACGCAGTCACTAGGCTACCCTCGGCGGTCATTTCGTGATACTCAAGGAGATGAAATGTGTACATCTGATGTTGCACCAGATTCCATATTCCGAATACCGGGAGATATGTTGTATGTTGACGCGCGCTGAAGCTGTTGGCGAGCAGCCTTTGTAACGAGTCAGTTTGGTTGATACAGATAGCTGACGAGACCCGAGCTCAAGCGCAGACCCTATAAAATCTTGAGTGAATGCATATACATCGTTATCTCAGCCTCACTCTGTCTAGAACACCAAGCTCAGCCGTCGGAAGATCCAGAATGTCCACCTATGGACCCGATCTTGAGAATGAAGCCCTCGCTATCATAGAGAGCGAGTGAGAGATTTCGCATTATACGTACCGCTTCTACTAACTTGCACGCTACGTAAACAGCTTTATAGAGAGCTGTTGTACCGTAGCAACTTGCGGTGAGCAGTCGACTAGACATTATCTTCGTACATCATTGACAATGTCGAGGGTGTGTAGTTCTTGTGTTGTATGACTACTCGACGACCTTCTCTCGCGAAGTAGAACTCATTTGGGGCAGAAAACGGACGAGTGTCACGGTTTTATTTCACTTGAACAGATGTACTGTCTTCGTATGGGCAGTGCTACAGGCAGCAAGTTTCCTTTCGTTGGCCACCCTTCCAGTGAGTGCAATGTAGGGATATGCCACACCGGATGCAGAATTAACTCGCTTCGGCTTGTAGAGGTATATCTCTCACGTTTATTTTTGCTAAGAGACTGCTTTCTGAAGCAAAATTTAAATCGATTCTTCAGTTGCATCGGTTTCAATGATTTGCTCAACGTAGTGGCTATTTTCCTCTACGCTATTTGGGCAGGTGAGTCCTCAATCAAAAATGTTGATGCAGAAGGTAAAGCATTGCGGCAGCCTTCTCTACAGTCCGGACTTATGCAATCAGTGAAGGACACTGGTGGCCCACCTTGATCGTTTGCCTACTCAACATAGTCCCTGTGGTAACGAACGCGGTAGGTATTCGTTAGAGTTGATCACGTGAATCCACACCCACAGTTATTTTACCTTCAGTATTACAATTTTGCCAATACTTGGTATCAAATTGACGGCATCGGGGGTGCAGATTGTTTGGGTGGTAGCAATCTGTCCATTGACGAAGTACTCCGGTGAGCGATGGATAACATCATGTCGCTCGCATAGGCTAAAGGTAGTGCAAAGACGTGGGTTCTCCGTACCTTTGTAAATTTGGATATACTCTAGGTCCTGCAGTTATCATCGCGACCAGAGTCTGTGCAATCGCAGCTGACGCCACCATTCTATTGATTACCTGGAGGAAGACGTATGGCATCGTCAGGAACGCTCATCGCACCGACGTCCAAACTCCGCTTGCAGAACTGTTGCTTAAGGACGGTAAGTCCAACCTGTCCAGACTTCGCGAACAAACCCAAGAATTGACAAATCTCTTCACAGGAACTCTATATACTGTGTGGGTGTTCAATCTTTACCATCCGATGTATATTGATTGTGTCGTATCTGAGCACAGTCTACTGCTTTTTTTGAACATCTTAAACATAGTCGGATATAGTACCAACGTGCGTCTCAACTTGCAACGCATTTCATCGACTAACGGATTGATCAGGTCTTCATATACGCTGGCGGCCTGTTCTCTACACCGTAGGCGTGCCAAAGCCGCAGATGAGCCATATAAACTAACCTCAGAACAGTCTTTCATCTATCATCATATCTCATTTCCTCATCAACCTCCGCCAAATAACAAATGAGTCTCAGGGCCACGATATCCAAAGTTCCAGACTGTCCTTCGTCCGCCCACAGCGCTCTGGTTCTAGACTGGGATCATTCGTCGACAACATGGGAGAAGAGCTAAGCCATAGCTTCGCGTCACCCGATCTCTGCACCGATTGACCGTGGGAGGCCAAGCATTCAGAATATGAAGGAAGTTCGGCACGTGTAAAGGCTGCAGTCTACGTCATTCATGCTGCCAACCACCCTATATATTGCTCGAGAAGGCTGTGAAGCATGCGGAAGTCGTAGATTCAATTCGATCTTAATCTCATACTAAGTGCAAAATAGAATGCGAGGGAAAATGAGAAGAGCAATGAAGTACGGACATGTAGATATTGACACGCTCTACTCTTAAAGTAGGAAAGGAAGCTTGTGAAGTGTGTTTGTGTCGACATTCGGTCTGTTTGTGTGCAGGAATTGAGTGAATTATGCAACTACATTAACTGTAAAATCTCCGAAGCAGGTAATGTATATGTACTCCAGCGATATCCCTTCCCAACTGTCCCCATAACAAAACGTGCCCAATATGTTCCTTAACGGCGGCGAGGAATGGCGACAACTGATAGGGGATAATTGAAGATCGTTGTCCTCATGTTGTGGGTACCCTCTTCGAACTTGGCCGAGTCGAAAGACGGTGCATACTTGAGGTCATAGGTGAGGAGTAGCTTCGAGATCACTTGCCGCAGCTCTTGGAGCGCCAGGGGCTTACCAAGGCAGCTGAAGGGACCTGCAGACATATCTCAGTTAGCTGCCATCCGAATGCAGAATACGGGGAAACTCTACACATACCAACTGAGAACGATAGGATGGCGGACTTGCTTGCGCGAGAGTTAGGACCGAGCCCGCCGGGCAGCCATCTCTCGGGCCTGAAGATCTCGGGATCAGGGTAGAAGTTATCCTCAGATTGCATCTGAGCCCATGGGTTGACCGCGATGATTGTTCCGCCGGGGATGAATTCGCCGTCGACCATGGCTCCACCATCCGGAACCACTCGTGGCAGACCGGGGAATGGGGTGCCCAAGCGACAAGACTCGTCTACGACCGCGTTTAGGTAGGGTAGCTTGCTGAGAATCTCGACGTCCAGGGAATCGGTGGGATTCGGGAAGGCATCGTCGAGCTCAGCTTGAAGGCGCTCATATGCGGACTTGTGCTTCAGGAGGTGGTAAAATGCGAATGTGAGGACGCCAGAAGTTGTATCCGATCCTGGAGGGGATATGACTACCAATCTTCGACATTTGCTTTATGAAGATGACTCACCAGCTTGAATGGCGAACAGGGACTCGATCCGGAGGTCTTCCTTTGTGAGCTCAACCTTCGAGTCGCTACGTGTGCCCATCTGCGTGATTCCTGAGTTAGCGTTGCGCGTGAGACGAATCCCGGAGCGACTCGCCAGAAGAGCAGTCAGATCCTTGTCCGAAGCAGCTGTGTCGTTCAGACGCCTCTCGAGCAAGCCTGCAGCGAAATTCTCGAGCAGTCCAATCGTCTTCGTCACTGGGAGATACCAGAGGAGATCGAACAGAGAAGGAACCTCTCCGAGGCTATGCAAAATGTCAGCGATATCATGACCAGCAGTTAATGGACTTCTCACGTTTCGAATACCGCAGTAGCCAGCTGACCGGACTCGACGTAGTTACCGGTATCGCCAAGTTTCATCATTTCCTGTCGACTGGTGAGTATCGGGTGTATTACAAATGCCGGCGGAATAGCTCACAATCTCGCTAGATCCACCAAACGTCAAGTCACCCTGCAGCTCTCAGTTAGTAATTGTCACTGTGCGTATAAGTTAGCCTTACCATGACATCGTAGGACCAATGCGCAAAGACATCTGAAAGGCTAACCCCTTCCGATGTCTGGCGTTCGGCGATGCAATCAACCATCTGGTTAACACGTCTCTCGATTACTGGTTTGTAGCTCGCAACACTGCGAATCAGTTCGTCAGATTAGTGTGACTGAAATATCAACAGTGTGACATACGCTGCGGGCTTAAACGCGGGTGCCCAATGGCGTCTGCGCACACTGTGCTCGTCTCTATCCTGTATGAAGAAAAGACCAGTTCCGTGCATTTTTCCTGGGATATATGCATTGCTCTTGTTGAATGCCACTGCAGAGCTGTAGATGGGCGACACGGCCGCGTGGGAGTTGAAGGAGAGCGTGTTTGGGCCTGTCCGCACGACTGTGCCATACTTCTTGTGCATGTCGATGATGACAATGTGGCGCTTGCCAGACCATACCATCTGGGCAAGCTTAAGACTGGTGACCTTCCACATGAAAGGTCTGAGGGACGTTGTTAGCAACTGTCAGGAACCTTGTCATGACAAACACGAACCCAGGGAAGCGAGCCAGAGGATGTAAAGGAGATATTCTGTACAGAACGGTGGCGAGCGCGACGGTGCCAAACTGAATCAGGACCATCGAGATTGCAAATACGATCGCGCTTCCGAAGCTGTTGCCTTCCACGCTTCGCTTGAAAGCATACATTGCAGCCCCGAACGCAACCTCCGAGAGAAGTGCGATATCGCCGCGCATTGGATACTTGTGTACATAAAGAGTAGAGACCTTCGCGGAGACTGTGTAAGAAAACTAATGGAGGGATCATGATGGAAAACTCACCAATCCACCGAGGACGGCAGCGAGACGCGGGTCGAACTCAGAGATCTGCGTAGAGAATGCGGAGGAAGACATGTTGTGTTGTGTTGGGATAGAGAAGCTTCAGCAACAGAGCTGAGTTCTTATACTAGGACCCGGCGACCATCTTGTTCACGAGTGGGATCTACCAAAGAATAGCAATGTCTATTGGGACGACCACTGAGTGGACTCCAGTTGCCATGGCCGAGCTGCGTATGCTCCAGCGAGAGGAGCCGGAGCGGCCTAGAAGACAGATTAAGTCAAGAAGTGGAGAGTTACACCTGAGACACGCGGTGCCGGTGGCCGACATGTAAATCAGACAGGCACCGACGAGTATGCGAGCGGCAGATCTTCACGTGAAAACTTACGAGCAGAGATTTTACCTGGTTTGTGCATATGGATCAATTGTAAGTCGCTGCGAGAAGTACTCGAGCGCCCAACGGTCGCAGTCCGTCACATCGCTGTCCCCCGCCTCGGGGCCTCCCCGAGGTTGCAATGAGCGCGTCTGACCCTGAGCGAGCGGTCCGGACGAAAAGCTGTGACATGGCGCCGATAGCCTCGAGCCGGGCCATAGAAGTGTAACGCGTACTTTCTTCCCCAAACTCGGTGTACCTGCGGGCAGCAGGGGTGCTGCAGATGAGCGCCAACCAAGTCGACCCCAGTCTGTGCAACGTTTAAGAAGTAGCCACACGCCCGCGAACGTGCCGCTGCACCGAAGGAAGATGTTCCCAAGACCCTGGCTGTGCAACCGACAAGAATGTCCCTGGGGACTTCCGAGTTGAGAGAACAGAGACGTGAAGCCGGATTTGGCTTGCCATCGGCATTCATCACCGTATCGAAGTGACTTCGATGCGCTCTGTGAGCAAATAGCAACAGAGCATTATCCGCACGCAACGCTGTATGATGACAAACTGCGAATATAGGTCAATAGATAAAGTAACATCCATGGCGTGCCGGAAGGCTTCGAGATGGCCCCATACGCCAAGACGCTGCATTGTGCGGGAAGAGAGCGGCGTGCCGCAAGACTGGCCTCGTTCTCTGGTCAGATGAGAATAGTTTTCCGAGTCTTTCAGTTAGTTCTCTCGTAGAACAATGGAGCTGTACAGTCCTCTAGTACTCCGGACCAAGCAATCATAAGAGGTTGGATGAAAGTGGACAAAGCTGGTCCGCAGCAAAACCTGGCAGCTTGCACCGGCTGCACGTCGCCCGATTTGGGTATATTTGTCATAACGTATGCAAATCTCCGCTAAGTCCTTGTCCGGTCTACACAGCTTGTACCCTCTCTTTCACTGACTTCCACCTCCTCGGATCTGTTCCCTCCATTTTATATATCTCTCCCTCCCACCCCCCCTTCGAAAATCAAGCCGGTGATTATTGCGGAACACGAAACTAGGTCCCAACTTTGAGGCGCTTGTGCGCGTGATTACCTCGTGGCAGTGACGCCACGCCCACGTTTTGTGGCTGAAGTGCGAGGTCTTCGGGAGGCGGCAGCATTCCGTAGCCTTCAATCTTCCGCGATGTTGACGACGCGCCCCGCCGCGACAGACCTCAACTTTTTCTCCAAGTCAAAGTCGCCCAATGTCGGCGCGTCGAGCGCATCTCCGATAACCGTGACGACGCGGGTCGTCACGGTCCAACGCACCCCTAATCCCGCGTCCGGCGCGCTCAAGGTTACTGCGCGCTCTGCCACTCCGGTCGCGAAAAGCAGGACACCGCCGACAACAACCGCAAAGAAACGGAAGGTCGAGGGGGCAGGGGGAAGCGCGACGGCGGCGAAGAGACCACGCCTCGAGTCCGCGACGGCGTCCACCTCAAGCCGAGCGCAGAGCGAGTCGCGGTCGCGTGCACCAAGTGTCGCGCCATTACTCGACGTGCCAGTCCCTGCAAACTTTGCGAGCAAATCCTCCTCACTGAGGTCATCTCCTTTTACCGCGGAGACGGGGAGTAGCAGGTCTCGTTCGGCTTCTCTTTTCCCTACTCCTGAGCCTCCTGCACCGCGTAAGTGCTGGACGGAGGAGGATGGGCGAGCCGGGGATGATTTCCTGAGCTCAGAAGTTATAGTTCAAAGCTTAATGAAGTCTTATAAGGCCTGTGCGTGTTCCTATCCGCTTTGTGTCGTTCGGGGCCTACCTAGTTACCACAGACTTTTGCAATCCGGATGACCCGTCAGACAAGTCATGGGAGCCGCACCCGACTGATTACCCTGTCTCCGAGCTAGAGTACCCAAATGATGGAGCTTGTGAGAGGTGAGTCGGCGACAACCTCATACCTGTCCTTTCTGAGCCTGTCTAGGTTCATACTCTTGGCGCCGAAAGACAAGGATCACTATAATCCAATTATGTGCCTTGAAACTAGTCTACACACAATCATCGAATGTATGATCCCACAAAGACTCTCTTCTGTACCTATTACTTACCCTGTTACAGGCTACCTTACTCCCGCCCAACAGGCCTTATTCGGAAATCTTCACACCGCTGGTCTCACGGATGAAGACGAATTTAGGGACGACCACTCACTGCGTTCATCACCGAGTCCCCAGCACTCCACTGAAGTGCCGCCGCCAAGTTGTTCTCCCACACCGTCCAATGCGTCGTCATCATCGTCATCATCAACATCTTCCATCTCGTCCACGCTGTCTAGCATGTCCTCGCTTTCGTCCCTATCCCAGCTTTCCTGCTATTCAGACCTCGTATCTATATCCGGCAGATCTGAAGTCAATTGCTTGAAGCTCTTCCAGCGCGCCGTTCGGAAGCGGGACGGACCGCTATTTCTCAAGGTCATGAACACCATCAACGCCATCCTGCGAATGCTAAAATATCCCACACTGTCTGATCCATATCTACCTTGCCCCGAAAACGTATTCCGGACTACAGTCAAATCCTGGTCACAGATTCCGGAGCGAGTGTTTACTCGCATTGTTGACGAGACATACCAGCGTGCAGTTGGACCGCACGTCGCGTCTCTCAGCCGCTACGAGGCGTTTTCATCGGAAGTATACGGCGAGCTTATGCCTTCGTTTGTCGCAGAAATTGTCAAGTCGACCGGTTTACGTGAAGACGCGCTCTTTGTCGACCTTGGCTCCGGCGTTGGGAATGTGGTCTTGCAGGCGAGTCTGCAGACGGGGTGTAAAGGCTTTGGCGTAGAGATAATGTCTGCTCCGGCGAAGTGTGCTCGCAGCCAGAAGGAGCAGCTGAAAATACGATGTCGGATGTGGGGCGTAGTGATGGGCGATGTTGAGCTGGAGGAGGGCGACATGCTGAAAAGCTCGCGCGTTGACGAACTTATACCCAAGGCTGACGTGTTGCTGGTCAACAACAAGGTCTTCCTAGAATCGCGTAAGTTATCTGTTCTCGTATACCCTTCCTACGTTGACTCTTTTACGAATAGTCAACGAAGCCATCCGGCCCAAATTCCTAGATCTCAAGGAGGGCGCAATTGTCGTGTCGCTTAAGCCGTTTGTGTCTTCTTCACGGCTGACAGGGCGGAACCTCGACGACATCAGCGCGATCTTCCAGGTCACTGAGCGCTCGTACTTTCCCGGCAGTGTCTCTTGGGGTAGCGGCGGCGGTTCGTACTTCCTACATCGTGTTGACCGCCAGGGATATGCGGACATCAAGCGGCAGGTGGAGAGCTCGCGGTACACTTCTTCCAGGAGCACGCGATCACGAAAGTGACACGTTATCCTTCGCATGTTAACGAGTTCCCCGGTCTGCTCGAGCCTCTGGACACAGTTCAGATGCGCGTGGAGGCTGCACAGATCTGCTTCAATCCGTACAATCTGAATCGTACACAACAGACTTCAGACATATTAGACGGCGCACTGTAGTGTCTATCGCATTTTTATTCGTTCACAGAACCCTTTGTCGAGTAAGCACACGTAGTATTATTAGCGTAGTATATTATTTGGGGATGTAGAATAATGTCCGGCTGGTCGCATATTGTGAATCGAAGTCCTGCGCGCCAATGCCAATCACATTCAAGCGCACAGACATCTGCCCCAATCTCCCATGATTCTTTCTCGACCTCCGTGGCCATCGGACCTTCGTTGATCATCAGGAGAAAATCGTTTTACTTAGACGCCTTTCGCGGCTTTGCTGGGCGCGAAAGGCCGCGACGGCCGCCGAGAAGCCCCAAAAGGCTCAAAAAGCCCGCCAAGACAACGCGATATTCTCCTGATGATGGCATCACATAACGAATGGAGAAATGATGACATCTGCATTCCGTTCGAAACAACCTAGTTCCAAAGCTAAGTGTCCCAGACGTGATGGTACTATGTGCAATTGCGGGCAATGTGCTGCGATCTGTCATGCTACCCGCCACACCTCGCCTTGCACAGCCTCGCGTGGTGCGGCTTTAAGTGCAGCGATTCACGGCATATGTGGCTCCCCAGCATCTTTTAGCAATGTCTGACTGGTTAGAGTTCCAGAATCACTTTACAGGAGACTTAGTGACTCAGTCCGACCCGGGTTACGAGCAAGCTATCGCTCGCTGGGCTAGGAATGCTTCCCGCAAGGCTCGCATCGTCGCATTTCCGAAGGATGCGCAGGATGTCGTCCGCGCTATCGCTTACAGCAAGCAAGCAGGTCTGCCACTTGCTATCCGGGGCGGAGGACACAACGCGTCCGGGGCTTCTTCTAGCGAAGGAGGTCTTGTAATTGATCTCTCAAGATACCTGAACGGCGTCAGGGTCGATCCTGAACAGCGCCGGGCATATGTCGGCGGAGGCGCGATCTGGGAGAGCGTCGATCGTGCTGCTATGCAGCATGGTCTGGCCACTGTAGGTGGTACCGTCAATCATGTGAGTATTATATTTGCGATGGATGCGAGAAATTATCTTTACTCAGCCTCGGATCACAGACAGGGGTTGGCGGGTGAGTAAAAGTATTAATAATGCATTATTGTTATCATCGATTTCAAATTGCCCCTCAGGCTCACCTTGGGTGGCGGCTTTGGATGGCTGACTGGAAAGTACGGCCTTGTCATTGACAATCTCTTGCAGGTGAGTGATAACGGCCATGCCCATAGCTAGGGAGGTACAGTTGACCACTGGCATACATTCAAGGTCACTATCGTGACGGCTGGTGGAAAGATACTCACCGCAAACGCATCCGAACATGCCGACCTCTTCTGGGGAATCCGTGGAGGAGGGTGCAACTTCGGAGTGTGCACCGAATTTGTGCTTCAGCTCCATCCTCAGCGCAGCCATGTGTACGCTGGCCTCGTAATATTCACACCCGACAAGGTGGAGCAGATCGCGTCTACAGTTCAATCCTGGTGGCAGAATGGACCGTCAGAGAATAGCGCAGTGATTCTATTCCTGTGTCATGATCTTCAAGGAAATGTGAGTTTGACATCTTCCCTGCACTATACTCGAAATTGACGTTGCGCTAGCCATGTGTAATGCTTGACCTATTCTATAACGGATCAGAGAGCGAAGGGCGAGAGTACTTTAAGGCGATATTCGATGCTGGTGATCAGTTTCGAACCTCCAGCTGGAACCATAAGCTCATATTTTTTCAGGACCAGCTGCGGATATGACCAAGGAAGTTCCGTACGAACAAGTCAATGGCCTCATGGTAAGTCTCAGATATGGCGATGAGTCTACCGCTCGGTAAACTTAATCCGCAGAACGATTTTGCTATCCCCGGGCGCAATTACTACCTCAAAGGGGGCTTCGTCGCCTCCGACTATGATCTAGTGCGACGTGTGCCAGAAGTACTGGACGCGGTGTCCAGTCTTATACGCTCCGGCAAACAGCCCGTGCAGGCGCAATTCGAGCTGATACCCTTACAAGCTATCAATCGGGTCGAGGATGATGCCACCGCATTCCAGCGTGGTGTCGAGGCAAATGTTCTCATTATTTCGGTCTGGGATGACGATAGTCCGGGGAAGTTACAATTCGTGCGGGACGTTGCTGCACAGCTGCTTCTGATTGCCAGTGGCACCTCAAGCACTAACGGATACGGGAATTACAGTTTGTATTTTTCCTGAATGCTGCGACCGTGCGGATGCTCGATGAATGCATTCTCTACCAGATAGCGACGCTGCCCCGGCCGAAGGCACTACATCCGAAGACAAAATCCAACTTTTCTTCGGAAGTAATTACTCGAGGTTGCGCGCACTGAAGAAGAAGTATGATCCAGAAGTGATATTTGACAAGTGGTTTGTCATAACGCCAGCAGAAACGATCGAATAAGATGCATATTCCATACAGTGTACTTGTAGATTCGAGTTTTATCGTGTGTACAACGCTCTATGAACCATTGGATAAGTAGTCAGGTCGCGCAGTGATCATACAGGCTGATGTGAGAAGCTCAGTAGTAGTGGTGAATATGACTGAAGAGTCGTGACGGCATTACAATCGAGTGATCGTCTCTAAATTATTCCGCTAGAGAAGCTGAAGCTCGGCTGGTTTCCTGGCGAAGTATGATTACACCCTAGGTGTGTATAACGTAAGGAATATGATATAGGATGAGCTATATCACTGCGGCAATGAATAGCGAAGAGGGGATGATGCGATGGATGCATGTGCAGCCAAGACCGTGAAAAGACCAGCCGTCTCAATCAAAAGCTGGACGATACGAGAGCGGTGCTTCTGATTGTGTCGAAAAGGGCAGAAACGGATCACCTTCGGCATGATACTGCGTAATATCGGGATCGAGTTTCGGTAGAGGACACAATGCAAGGGAATCGCATGCGGATGCCATCTTCCTCACGTATTCCGCTCCCTCACTCCCGTACATTTCTGCGAGCAAGCTGCTGCCTATGGTTGCAGGAGAAGAGCCGCGCACGTGGGCCACATTGGCGTCGGATACGTTGATCTGGACCGCTTGCTTAGCCGTGGAGGAATGGGGCGTGTTGCCAGCCGACTGCAGTGCATGGTTGAATGAAAACGACGGTGAGCACTCCAGGGGATTAGGCACGGACGATAATGAGGGCGACCACAGGTCGGGAGTCGGTGTATAAGGGGATAAGGGACAAAAAAAGGTCGGATGTGAAATGTCATGTCCAATGGGGAACTCGTCCTCTTTCTGAATACAACCAATGGCCGAGATGTCATCGATGATGTCGAGAGCCTCGAGGAATACGTCCAGTCGTTTTGACCAGCGGTTCTCGGCTTCAGTCTCTCTCCTCTTGCGCGAACAGTTGCGCCTGCGGTGACGGCAAAGAGCAGATTTGTCTCCTGTTCTGAAGCCGCAGTCGGTACACATATAAGGTTTCGCACCAGTACTGTCATTCAGACCAATCAACACGCTGCCCCACTGTATACTCGATCAAGCTTACTGCCGACGGTTGATATGCCCTTGAAGGTTCGTGTTCTGGCGAGTGCGATGGTCGCAGAAGGGACATTGCTTGAATCTGCAGCAAGAATGGCATTCCTTCAGTGACCTTTCAGGTCGGAGGTAAGACAAGATGCGCACTGGCGGGAAACCCTCGGCTCATGCGACGCGTTATGTCTGTCGATCGTGGACTTGTCATCTGTGCGAAAGCGACATGCGTGGATGTTACATGCGTATATTTCCTTCTGTACGACTGTCCTGCTCGGAGCAGTAGGGCGAGCCCGAGGAGGTAAGTCCTGGCGATCGAACGGTTGCGAAGTCAGGGAGAACGGCAACATGATAATGAATAGATCGTAAAGAAACGTAAGTGGGCGATTGAAGACGGTCGAGTGGTAATAGCAAATATGAGGGGAAAGTGGAGCTTCTCCAGACGCTTTATACTCGGCCGTACATTGAACAACTTTCACTGTGGCCACAGCCAGATTAACCCATGCTGTTGAGCTATTGACGTCTAAAGTAGTTCTAAAAAGCGCTGTTGTGGTCACTGTGGGGTCAAAAGGATGACGACCGTCGGGGGCCGGTCTTTGACTATGTCAAAGGCGAGATTCCTTTCCTGGTAGATGTCTGATCGGCGAATTTGCAGCCGTGTCTGTGTCAGGCTTTCTTCTTAGTATAAAGGTGTTTACTGGACTGTTGGAGCAAATATATAGCTCATCCAATCTCGTACCAGCCACATGATCCGAAGAGTACTTAAAGTTAGCAGTATCATCCTGGTCACCTGACGGCGCCCGACGCCCACAGAGACTTCGAGTGCAGCTTCCGACGACACAGTCTCAGAGCTAAATCGAGACGTAAGTGAGTGATAGGGGACAGTCTACCTATTGTGTATGGTTGACGTTGAGCCCGGTCCTCCGCAACCTTGCCGGCAGATGCCATGTGAGATCTTGATCTGCGGATAAGGAGAGGACCTATGGGCGCCTGACGAGCCCTTCTTCGCCCACTGATACTCGTCTGTCTATCTACGCACACCGCTTGGTGTCAATGGAACTGGTATGCTATGTGCAGACGCATAGTGAAAGATCTGCCAGATTATAACATTTTCGACCGTGCAGGTAGCGCGCCCGAACGAGCGGTCGAGAGTGTGCTCTAGCTTCTCGAATTCGAGTCTTCGGCAAGGACTGTGACCCTGTTGCGCATGACTTGGTCTGACCCTCACGTGCTCCCGTATAAATACATGCAGTCTTTCGATATCCTAGGGATCTCCACCACACCCTCGCTCAAATAACCTTCCTGAAGATCCACAGCTATGGGCAAATTCTACGATAGCATCCCTGCGGACCTCATGACCTGGATCATGAAGCAGGAAATTTTCTTCGTCGCGACCGCTCCGCTCAGCGTGGATGGCCATGTAAATGTTTCACCAAAGGGTCTGCACGGATCCCTCCACATTATCAATGAGAACGAGGTCTGGTACCAGGATCTCACAGGGAGTGGTGCGTCGTGGCTCGGATTGACTCCCAGAAGCGCTCAAAGTATGTGACGCAGGGAGCGAGACCATCGCGCATCTTAGGGAGAACGGGCGTATCACGGTTATGTTCAACGCCTTCGAGGGTCCCGCACGGATTTGTCGACTCTGGGGGAAGGGTATATTTATCCCACCTCATGCAATTCGAGCCATTAACTGACACCTGTGCAGGCAAAGTATACGAATTTGGCACACCCGAATATGACGAGCTCATCCCCGTCACGGATCGCATGCCCGGTTCGCGCGCTGCTGTCGTGATCGATGTTCACAAAGTCGGCACTGTGCGTCCCCTACCTTCTCTCGCGAAGCTCTCTGTGACATGGTCTCCATGTAAAGTCTTGCGGCTTCGGTGTTCCGAAGTACGAATTTGTCGAACATCGTCGTATTCTGGTCAATTGGCTCAACGGGCTCGAGCTGAAGGAACAAAGCTTCGCCTCCTCTACGGATGACGCAAAACCCGCGCCGCACCCTGGGACGTCGGGGGCCCCCAATGCGCTCAAGGCGTACTGGGCAGAGGAAAACACAAGGAGCATCGACGGCCTCCCCGGGTTCCGCACCGCGCTCATTACTCCGACCGTCCCCGTCGCGGGTGCAGATCTCGAGGTCATCTGCGCGAAGGGGGACCCGGAGAAGGCCACGGCGGGCGGTAGTGCGGAGATGGGAGGCGCTACCGATTTGCGGTCAATGCTGCGCACTCGTGAAGAGGTGCGCCTCATATTGGCGTTTCTCCTCGGCGTCATTGTCACAGCGGCATACGCGCGAACGCTCGGCGCGTGCTGAGAAGGGTGTCTTGGGAATTGGACATCGGATGCCTATATTAGCTATTTGTCCCATGTTGACACGCTTCTGGGGTCAGAATCTTTCGTACAGACTCCGAGCGGGCTGGGCCCGAGTATGAAGGGAGGCTATGGACAAATGTAAAATACCACAATTTTGGTAGGAATTTATGTGTTGCGATAAATGCTCGTGCATAAACCAGAATGATCTCTAAATACAATTTCAGTGGCGAGGTGCAATATCCAGAATGCAAATCAAGAGAGGTGCATCACATTTTCGAGTTGCACTGTTCTGCATCTCACTTGTCCACATGTGTTTGGCAGCTACACCTCACGTTCTTCTTCCGGCATGAGTGCGGTCTCCTTCGGCACAAGTACATATTTTTGTGTAAAATCCACTATTTTATAACTGTCCCAAGGGGCCCCTCATACCCGAGGGTTCGATCTCGATAGAAATAAGTACCGATCATCTGTTCATAAGTTCGGAGTGTTCAATGGTGGCGCGGGATTGTGTTCAAACCACGAAGAGCCTTGGATTCCAAGGTGACGTTCCAAGGCTTGGTTGAGTCGGACGGTCGTCTTCACGTGGGAACTTGCGACAGACACGATCACGTGCCTGAGCGCGTAGACAGGAGACGCGATCGACGACAATCGCGGGGCGCATCAATGCCCGAGTGGCCACATTTGATCAGTGCTCCGAGCAGTTCTATCACGCTGCAAGTGGAATGCCACGCAGAACGGAGAATGGGATAATTGACAGATATATACATGATAAAAATTGTAGCAGACTCTGGGCAGGGAGAAAGGGGTATGCGATATAATGTCAATGATCGGACATCTATATTACAAGTGGATAATCCATGATAAAAATGAGAGAGGATGGCAGAAAGCACATCAATAGGGCCACTCAGAAGGAAATGGCTGTACAAACCCCTGGAAGGGCTCAGTGCCTCGAGTCAAATGAAATGCCGGCAACGGATTGGGGTAGAAATCCGTATTAGCCGGTGCCGCGATGAAGTTGGGCAGCTCCAACGACGGGTCAAGATCCAGTTTTCCGAATTCATATGAGTGTGCGTTCGCGAATGCTTGTTGTTGATCGAAAAAGTTGTCTGAGGGGGTCGACAGAGCGTGGTTAAACACTCCATTCAAGTAGTCAGTGTTGGTATATGCGACCGAGTTGCCGAAGGCATCGAACCGCTGAAGCATCTGCCTGTCGTGCGGGAATGTTCGATAGGTATATTGGTCCACGCCGACGGAGTTGTTATATTGTTGCGTCGGGGACAGCAAGTCGGGACTCGAAGAAATTGACGAGGACGAAGAGGGCATTGACGAAGGCGATGATGCAGGAGGAGTTGAAAAGTCATAGGTAGAGCGGGGAGCCAATATGTGTGATGGATGCGCTGTGGACATTTCATTCATATACTGACCCACGGCTCCGGTGGTAGAGTCAGGTACGTTGCTGGCAACCGTCGGGGCTTGAGCATAATAGCCAACTCCAGCTTGCCCATACGAATTCGACTGTGCGGACCCGGGATAGGGAACAGATGGGATGGAAGATGTGACCTGGGGTGGCTCCGCGTTGAGTGGCGGAGCGAGCGGCACGAGCGCTTGCTCGATCGTCGCCGTGTGGCCCTGCCTCCTGCCCTTCTTGAGCGAAATGAGCTGCCCCAGCTCTTTAGCCTGTGCGATACGGGAATTTATGACCTGGTCCTTGGACTGCGCCGCAAACCCATGACATCCGGGGGACGCGTTAAGTGCCGGGACATGCCCGTGCCAGGTCTTCATGTGCCGGCCCAAGGCTCCGTCATCCTTGTATGTCTTGTCACAATTCGCGTAAGGACATATTTTAGGCCGCTCTCCGGTGCTATATGATTAGAGCATGAGTAACGTCCATTGCAAGGGAAAGTCAGACGTACTGTACAGGGAGGTGGTTCTTCAAGTGGTTCGACTGCATCGCGAGCCAGCCACAGATGGAGCACACGTGAATCTTCATCTTCTTGGTTCTAGAATTCATTCCCATTAGTAAAGCGCCATCGAACACGAATGGTAGTCGTACTCAATTAGAGCGTGAAGCTGGCGGTGCTTCACCATTCTATCCCGCTGAACACAATGGTACGGGCAGCCGGGAACAGGGCATACAAAGGGCCCGTTTGGAGGTACAACACAATTGTATGTGTGCTTGGAACACCACATTTCGTTGCAGTGATACGGGCCTGCGGGTGTCTCCAGATCTGCGATGTAGGCATTCCGCTTCTGAGCCTGCCGGCTGGAAGGCCCAGCCGACACCAGTTTGGTAAATGGCTTGGTGGTGCGGTTTACTGAAGCGCGGGGCATATTATATTACGCTGGGAGATGCGAGATGTATTGCAGATTGAGGGCAGGAGAGGGAGACAGGGATATGACGAGGACCGGAGAAGGATGCAGCGAGGGCGGTATACTTGTCTGTAGAGCGTAGCGGAGGCAAAGGATGTGCAGAATTGACTGTAGAATGGAGTCAGATGTCTGCTGGGCGGTTCTGGGTGCCGGGGATGGGGAACCATGGCGGGGAAGCGCAGAGGCTTTATACCCGGAGGGTACACTGTCAACCTTGAGCACGGCCACTGCCGGATTGCTTGTGCTGCTAAGCGGATTGCCTACCAAATAATACCATACAATCAGTGGGTCCAATCCTCTCGGTGCCACTCGGCATGGGTCGACCGAGTGGCACACTTACTTAATATGGCAGCAGGGCGGGAGGATGTGTACGCGTCTGTTTACGCGTTGTTTGTTCCGCGGCCGTAAAAGGTGAAGGACGCGTCAGCGACTTCACGAGACATTGGGCTATGCTTCAACTGAAGAAACACCAGGTAGTCCCACTAAATATCAGTGAGGCGGACTAATGATACGTGGGAACAGAATCATGAATTCAAGCCTGCAAGCTTACCAGACAAATATCTGCATGCAGCGATGCTTCAGCAGACATTAAGCACACTGTAAGTCTGTATGGAAGGGGAGTTTTCACCTCATGAGTTGGGTATATGAACCCAGGCGCTAACAGATTTGCCTCCAGGTCAAACCGCTGGAAGTGTGCGTTGCACGATCATTTCGATATATGATATTCCAGATATAAGTGAACAATCTGAGTTCCTGCTTGACTGGCTTAGATGAAGCTATGATGCACCGACTAGAAGGAGGCAGGCAAACTGAAAGAGAAAGATTCTGTCACACTTACTTCTATGAGATAGCGATCTGCTACAGTGCTGAGTTCATGGGCCATTGGGCTAGGCTTTTGTCTTCCCGGTCCATGGCACTATTTTGTGCGGAGCCTGTCGTGGCCCCCCAGCCTCCTCTGTCTTGCGCGCAGTGCGTTCGAGCCCCCGTTGCCATTTCCCCATGCCAGTACAGGCAGTAAGTACCCGTATTCGATCAGCAGCCCTTGTTATATGAAGCAGCAATGTACAGACCAGCTGTCGGACTCTGCTATTCATCGTATGAGTCGCATCGCTTATAGAAAATATTTCCGCTAGGACAATGGTGAGTCTCATGAACTTAGTTCAACGTCCCTTAAGACGGCACTTTTGTCAGTCAATACAAAATGTGTACAGTCGGAGCTCGGAATATGTTCTCACACTTTGCTGTCTGTTCTCACTGCTTGCGTCTCATCTGCGCCTCCGCCGCCGCGCGAACTTCCTGCTCATAAGTCGTTGGCCGAAGTCGCATGTATTTCGACATCACCTGTTCAACTCATTCAGCTATGCACACAAATCGAATGTCAGTGTTCATGTTTATGTAGTGTCGTAATAGGCTTTATCATGTTCGCGGGCCCGCCCTTCGGTTATCCGCATGTTCAGAGCATGCTACCATTGCTGGCCTATGCTGATTCGGGTCATCTCACGGGTGGGATCTCCATCAGGAGCAGTCTTCACGTAAATTCGGTGGTCATGCACTTTGGGCCTTTAGGGCTGCTGGAATCATACCTGATTCGTTGACTGACGCGCCCGATTTGACAGATGCGCACAAACACCACCGGGAAAGTGACGCCCATCACGCCCACCGTATAAATCTCGGTTCTCCTGCCACAGCCTTGCGTACTTCCGTCACCATGGGCAAGTTCTACGACGCAATACCCGCAGACCTCGCGGAATGGATCGTGAAGCAGGAGGTGTTTTGGGTGGCCACGGCGCCGCTTAGTGCGGAGGGTCATGTGAATATCTCCCCGAAGGGCCTGCGTGGAACCTTCCATGTTGTCAACGAGAACAAGGTGTGGTACCAGGACGTTACGGGTAGCGGTGCGTCACGTCTCTGCAATAGCTTGGATGGGCATTCAATCGGATCACGACAGGCAGCGAGACCATTGCGCACGTAAGAGAGAATGGGCGGATTACGATTCTCTTCAATGCGTTCGAAGGACCCGCACGGATCTGCCGGTTATTTGGAAAAGGTGTGTCCGGCGTCCTCTCACAACCCGCATTGACCTTAATGTTTTGATCGTGCATGCAGGCAGGGTCCACGAGTTCGGCACAGCAGAATACGACGAGCTTATCCCAATTTCGGATCGCATGCCCGGATCGCGTGCTGCCGTCGTAATTGACGTCCACAAAGTCGGCACCGTATGTCCTTCGTCTCCTTTCCCCGCATTCTCTCTGAAACCAACTTGCGACGTCCAGTCCTGCGGCTTCGGTGTCCCCAAGTACGATTTTGTTGCGCACCGCCCTCTGCTTGTGAATATGGCCCACGGACTCGAGCTCAAAGAACAGCGTTTTGCCTCCGCGCCCGACGACGAGACGAAGCCTACAGCACATCCCGGGACGTCTGGTGCACCTAAGGCGCTCAAGGCCTATTGGGCTACAGAAAACACGCGGAGCATTGATGGTCTCCCTGGGTTCAGCACCGCATACCTCTCACCGGCTATCCCTATCTCGGGCGTGCCGCTGGAATCCATCTGCGTTAAGGCGGATCCGGATAAGAGGCAAAGGAGTGACAACGTCAAGACGGAGGGTCTTGTACGCTCATGGTCGATCTTGCACACCCGAGATGAAATGCGTCTCATACTGGCGTTCTTACTGGGTGTCATTGTCACCGCGACGTATGTACGCCCATAGGCGCTTAGCAACTGGTAATGGGAGAGGCTTGTCGAAATAAACCGGAGATGGCGCTAGCCCTACTTTGCTTGGTGAATGCAGCTGAAAAGGCGCTAAGGCGTCTTTTGACTTTCCGTGTGATCGGAGGCAAATGTCATGACAGAATTTGTGTGGTGATCACACCGCATCTAGGACGTCTCATAGCCATCAGTTATCAGAGAGTAGATATATTTCGTGGCAGTAAAGCCTCACCTCAATTTTCATATACTGCTTACTACTATCATTGAATCAGTTATGTAACATTTTCAAGAAATCAAGAGTAGCAACACATTGAACTCTTGATCCAGAACAGTTTTGGTAGGCGACAATATTATTTCAAGGGCAGAAGTTGATTGCATATTCAGACCCCGATCAGGAACAGAACCAGTACAATATCTTACTTCTGAGTCGAAGGACGTCTGCCTATGATGTCAGCCACTGCAACTACCCGGTTAAAATGAAACAAAAGCACCACTACATTGAACGGTTTGCTTCGTATGAACTGTAGTTGCTCTGGTATAGTGCTGACTTGGTCATAGATAATCAAACCTGAATCTATGCGTCATCTGCATGCAAATCTGAAGCCGACTTCTACTTACAGCTCGCTGCTGCTATGCAATAATTTGAGACCCGTCTGAAACACCACATGAAACATTCAATAGGACACCAGACTGGAAGTACTCACGTGGACTGCAATACGGGTACAATCTCAGCAGCAAGATCAGGCCCACCGTGTATCATACTGCGGTGCTCCATCGGCCATATCTGAGGTCAAGGGGCCGATTAGGGACGCTAACAGTGGGCTCGAGATGAGTTAAATACGAAGATGAAGGTAGCACTGTTAATTAATCAAGGGTCACGTCCAAGTTGCCTCTGGTGTTCTCAGGCTCTGGATGAACATGCTCCTGCAAACTGTCGACCAATACAGGCACGACAAGCGACCATGTCTAGGGCAGTTCGTCGATATGATTTAGCAGGTCGGCGCTGGAACGGATTCGGTGGACAGCCCACCTAATAATGATAACAGATATGTCCACTACAACGCATTAGAGAGCCAAGTGTGCGCAAGACAGCGCTACGGTTGACCCGCGCGGTGAGATAGCCAGAACTTTCGAGTCATTTTTTCGATGACAGACTCGCCGCCTACGATTCCATGCTTGAAAGGTCTAGATGTCGACAAGTCTTGGTCATTATTGACGGAGGAGACTCGAACCAAGGTTACTGCGGCGCATGAGTCTCCATGCGTGACACGCCCAGGATCGTGTGCCACCCGAAGTGATGATAATTCCAGGATAATCTCAGATGCCTCATATCTCGACGTGCCGTCTTTCGTCTTGGGGCTGACCGGCTCACAGCGTCCTTGCTCGGCATCTGCCGGTATGTATCGGACTTCGATAAGGCAACTAAGGACATGTGAGTTATACATCCGTGGGTCTCGGAAGAGACAATAAGAAAACATTCGACTTCGGCTAGGAGATGGTCTCCACACCATCTATCATCAACGACACGTTGTCTATTCTATATGGATCGGTTGCGAAGTGGAAATGTACAGATTGACTCATCAATAACTGTATGTTGTGGCTGTCTCACTTTCGAAGATTTCGGCCGAACTTCACCGGCGTTGACTCGTACGCACTGCTAAGAGAGGACACTCCTCTTCCGCTGCGTGACTCGAGGAGCCGCACATGATATTTGTGATATGGCACTGATGCTGCTTCAGATATAAATTCTAGTCCCTCTCCTTCCACCTCCCTCACGAAACCATTCGCCGTGATGGGCAAGTTCTACGACACGATTCCTCCGAATCTCGTGGATTGGGTCCTAGAACAGGAGGTTTTCTGGGTGGCAACAGCACCTCTAAGTGCCGAAGGACACGTCAACGTCTCGCCAAAGGGCCTGCGCGGGTGCTTCCACATCGTCAACGAGAGCCGGGTGTGGTACCAAGATCTCACCGGAAGTGGTATGTCTTCTCAGATTGCGTAGCGAATAGGTATTGATGATGACAGCGCAGGTAGCGAGACGATTGCTCACCTGAAAGAGAATGGCCGCATCACGATTCTGTTCAGCGCATTCCATGGTCCTCCCCGGATCGTGCGGTTTTTTGGAACAGGTCCGTCCCGTATAGCCTGTCGCTTAACTCACCCGCCCATAATCAGCCAACTCTGCACGCAGGAAAAGTGCATGAATTCGGCACGGCCGAATACGAAGAACTTATCCCCGTCGCGCAGCGCATACCCGGCTCGCGCAGCGCCGTCGTCATCGACGTCCACAAAATCGGCACTGTGCGTTCCCTTCGCCCATTCTCTAGATGCTTCTTGACATCACTAATCCAAACGTGCAGTCTTGCGGCTACGGCGTCCCGCTGTACGACTTTGTCGGACACCGCCCCACGCTCCCTACCTGGCTCGGTGGGCTTGAAGCCAAAGAGCAACGCTTCGCATCTGCGATAGACAAAGGGAGCCCTGCGCCAGGCACGTCCGGCGCACCTGGCGCCCTCAAAGCATACTGGGCTCTGAAGAACACGAAGAGCATCGATGGGCTCCCAGCATTCAGCACGGCGTATGTCACGCCCACTGTCCCTGTCGCAGGCGTGCCTGTGGAAGTCGCCTGCGCCAAAGCAGGACCGGCGAAGGCGACGATGCATGCAAATACGGTGGCAGATGGCGCCATTCGTCTGAGAACGCTGCTGCGTGCCCGAGAAGAGGCACGCCTCGTGGTGACACTCCTCCTGGGCATCGTAATTGGGACGACATATGCGCGTATGCTGGGCGCCTGCTGACGGAAGCAGGTGAAGGTAGTGAAATGTAGTGTCAGCAATACTGTGTGGCATTGATACAGCCCGGGAGACGGTGGAGACTCTATTGTACACGTTTTGGCTCTTGAATGCCTCTACCCTGAAACAGTATTGCTTCACGCCAGTGAGTAACGCTCGCCAAGAATGCCCTCCTGTATGGCCTTGATTTCTGTTCACACACGTGAATATACGGGCTCAAGGAAACGAGACGGAATTGCTTACGCAGAGCGAGGTGCTTAGAGTGGAAACGGCACCAGGCCAGGTTCCCTGCTCAAGTTAGCCTACTTCGAACACGGGACATGTCGGCCGAAGGGCACTCACCCATCATGTACCAGAGGTTTGGCACTCCGAGGTCGCGCCACGCACGCAACTCGCCCTCTGCGTCCAGACCCCAGATGGGCTTGAGGCGCTTGACGATGTCTTCTCCGGTGATCGCTGCGATGGCGGAGGAAGGGCCGTCGAAACTGGGGTCGGGACCTTCCGATGAGCATGTTTATCTAGCACGATGCAGAATGGGATACTTGCCCAGTAGCGAACATCACGACATCCGCCTCGACCTCAGAACCATCTTCGAACTTGAGGCCTGTCTTCGTGAAACGCTCAATCTGGCTGTCGCTCTTCAGCTTGATCTTGCCGTCAATGATCATCTGGCAGGCGCCGACGTCTGATGATCGCCATGCCTGTCAGGGATTGAAGTGGCTGTTCCGAGAATTACGAACGCACCGAGGTAATATCCACCACCGCGAGTCATGGCCATATATACGAAGCCCGAGTCGTCGTGTCCGAGATGAGTCCTAAAGCCGACCTTGTTGAGGTTGTCCAACAACTCCCTGGGCGCCCATCGTAAGCTTTCGTCAAAGAATCGTAACGTTCTCGTAGGGCTCACTTGTCCGCCTCAGCAATCTCCTTCGTAACCCGCTTCCAGAGCTCCTTCTGAAGGAACGTAGGAATAGAAGTGGCCAGGCGGTCATTGACATCGACATCGCCTGCGCCTTCCCAGTATCGGCCTATATATGGTACTTGAGCAAGGCAGTTCAGGAGATCCGTACGAAATAATGTACCGCGCATCATCCTCGGCATGCCTTCCTTCGTCGTCATGATATAGCTGGAACTCCTCTGAAACAGGGTAACATCTGGAAACATTCAGAATGTAAGATGATGTGAAGATCTGAACGAGTAACTTACCGACACCGTGTTCAGCGTAGTCGGAAGCAATATCATGAGCTGTGAATAGGTGAAGCGTTAAGAGCTTTGGGCGTGTCTGATGGCGATTAAAACAGACCTGAAGTGCATGCGCCAATGATAAAGACCTTCTTCCCAGCATGATCCCGCGCACTCTTGTGGTAAACCGAGTGTAAAGTCTGGCCTTGGAACTCCTCCTGCACAGTGCGCAGATGCATCAACTTCTGCTCATCCAAGGACAGCATATGTTCGCACCTGTCCTGGTATCTTCGGTATCTTAGGTAAGCCCGCACCAAGGCCCAACGCGAACACGACATGGTCGACGACAAACTTGCGCTCGGAGCCATCTGCACGCTTCACGGTGACGTGCCACTTATTCTTCTCGTCTTGCTCAGCGCGTGTCACAGTAGAGTTCGTCCAGACATTCAGCTCCATCGCCTCCGCGTAGAACTCAAGCCAGTCCGCAAGCTACGCGACAGCACGGTCAGCGTGGGTGACACGAAGAGATACTGAGGTGCTCGCCTTCTGTGCAGGGGTATACACCGGCCAGTTCGGCGGGAAGCTGTGATATATGAGCCCTGATTTCGGATGATGATCACTACTCTGACTCACGGCAGGTACGGCATGTGGTCATACCCTACATACATCTTCGTTAGATAGTACAGAGTATAAGCAAGACGGTGCACTCACAGACAGGGTCATGCAAGCACAACGCCTCGTAGCGGTGTCTCCACTGATCGCCAATTCGCGGTGACCTCTCCACTACCAGCGTCGGGACATCGAGCATCTTCAGGCGCGCCGCGATGTCAAGGCCGCTCTGCCCGCCTCCAACGACAAGTACCTGCGGGTCGCTGTCCACAAACTCCTTTTCGCGTGCCCGCTGGTCCTTCCACTTGCCATGGTTCGGGTATGGGTTGCGTCGCGGGCCGAGCTTCTCCGGGAAGTCCTTCAAGTTCTCGAGGTTGGTGTAAAGGTGGTGAGCCTTCCACGCGCCGCTCGCAGTAGGTACCAGGCGGAACACGCCGCTTCCGACACCAACCTCCGTTTCAAACTCGAACTGGCCCTGGATCCAGACGAGGTCGGGGTACGGCTTCTCGAGGACGACGTTGCCGAGTTTTAGGTTAGACACCTTCGCGCTAGCGAGACGATCCTGGAGGAACTTTTTGATCTTCGCTTGGCCGTGGAAAGTGCGAAACTCCCATGTGAACACGAGCATATCGCGCCACCATCCGTCCTCGACGAAGAGACTGAGCAGTCCATCGATATCGTTCGCAGAGACGTGCTGCGCAAACGCTGCGAACCACGCGTGCGCGACTTTCTGCACGTCGAGATCATCCTGCAGGGAAGCGCCGAGCTTCTCGAGCGTCGGGAGCGTAGGCGTCGGAGTCTCGGTGGCTGCAGCCATGGCGGGTGTCAACGACGGTATCGACCTCCTGTGCTGGGCAGGGGCTTATAAGATCGATGCAGATACGAGCTCGGGCCGCCGAAGCTTGCAGAGTCGATATCGAGGGAGTCCGCAAAGGCACGCGAAGCCTACCAGCTGACCCAAAATATGCATGTCAAATGACGAGCAATTGCGCCTCTGCGCGCACACCCTTTCCCACGGCCCATGCCGCGTCCTGTCACGCGACGGCACTCCCCTTGTCACACTGCGTTCGTATCTCCGAGGTTTCCGCCCGCGAATGGACCCAGATTCTACTGACGACTTGACTCGTCAGGAACCCCTTGGAGCTTCGACTTGTCGCTCGCCCGCCCTCAGAGGCCCACACCGAACTCGACGCCAAAGAACATGTCTCCTTTGAAGTGCCGCACCCAATGAAGGCCAATCGAGATCCGTCGTAGAAGACCGGTACCGGTGATTCATTCTTGCCGGCGGAGGCAGAACAGCGCTTGATAGCCTGAACAACATCAGGCAAGCACTGTGCTTCCCAAGCCAGGTACTTAACGAAGCTGCAGGAATTGGTGACACAGGATGAACCACGTTGAGTATTGATTGGGAAGAAGGTAAGCTTGTGAATGCTATCTGCGAGGCCTAGACACGGACCGGATGCCGCAGCAGGCTGCCACGGAGATTATTCGCACTGGTATTGTTGCCCGCCGACGTCCCCTTTACACGGCGAATCGTAGAGACTTTACGTGATTGCGGCGAGGTGACCGGCCATTCCGCCGCTCTCGAGGTGCCGGATACGCACTAGGGATATCAGACGAACTGATACCTTCGCTGAGTCTTGCTGGAAGACATGGGATAGCCGATAGTATTGTCCAAGAAGCATGAGACGAAGTAGATGAGATTGGGTAGAAAGGGAGACGCGGAGGGCATGACCACCAGCCGCTCTTATATAGCACGCAAGTCTCGACTGACCGTCGATCGACGCATTCGCCATGACGTCGTAGGAGAGTTCTGATGTCAGAGTGAAGAGCAACGACAGGACAGTCGTCCCAAAAAGGCTCACCCTCTTCCCAATTAAGCGGCCCGGCGACGCCGCACTGCGCGTGCCCGCCGATCGTCAATCGGCACCCCACAACAATTACTGACTGAGAGAACACGCATCCAAATCCATCCATGTATCCATAGCTTGATGCTAACAGCATGCTCAAATGATTAAACAGCAGTTAGACTAGTGTTCGTATCGTGATCGTATCGTGGACCACTATGTATGACGAGGCATGTCAATAAAGACGGTTCTTGTTGCGCATACTTACTAGTATAATCACCTGCTCTTGGCCTCAATCTTCCAGCCTCCCATCCCTTTTATTGATAGTATGCGTATCCGGGGCTATCAAAACCTCCGATTCTTGTGTTTCTGGATCCCATTTCTCGACTCTCAGTATGCGTCTTGCTCTCAACCGTGGAAACGCCCGGGGCTCGACATGGAACATGTTCAACACCTCGTCCGAGGAATCCAGCAGTGTGAGGTATACCTCGCTGAAACCTGAGGCACTAGGAGAAGTGCAGATACTGTCGATCAAGTCGAAACATTCCAGGACCCAATCCCGATCATTGGCGCCGTCTTCGTCAATGAGCATGATCGCCACGCTAATGGAAATTGAAGACGTAGGAATTGGAGGAGGGGTTTCGCCACTATCCTGGGAGGAACCGAATTCCAGTTGCTTCTGATCAATCTCCACCCTCAGTTTGCACGGTGACTGAAGCCTATGGAACCTGAGGCTTCTCAGACTTTGTAGCAAATTCGGGGCGTTGAATAGTCCTTTCCAATGAGCAGCCTTCTCCAAAGTGATCTAAATAGATGTTCATTAGCAGCAGGTAGGGTAATGTCGAAGTTCAACGCACCTCCATTTCTCTACAAAGTAGCTTCTTGGCAAATGGCTCGTCGATCAAGTGACGCCCCTCATCAGCAGGCCACGAGATATTAGTAGTGCACAGCTGGTGTAACCTTGGAAAGGCAGCTAAGAAGCGCGCGAAATCCCCTAAACTCCTGAAAACCATATTGGCAAGTACGAGCCATCTGATGTTCCTGAATCGGGATATAGCTGCGATGAAGGGCCTTCGCAATGGTGACATTAATTCCGGACCGACCGAGCAGATTACTTGCAGCATTTGCAGGGACTCCAGCTTGCCTGAAAATTCATACACGAATCTGCTCATCGATTTGGCGGGAACGAGAATGTCTGTCAAGAGCAAGCAAACCAGTGGATCTGGACGGACGTCACGATACAACCGCAGCGGGTGGAGCAATTCGTAGCGAGAGAACTGAGCCATGATGTCTCTTCGCAACTTGATGGTGCGAGCTGCGAGAATTTTGCACGTCAAGCTGCAGGAGACCAGTGTCTTCGGTTCGTCGATGGCTTCCAGGATGAGATACCAAATCTCCAGCGGCAGTCTTCCAGGTTGCAGTGTGACCTTGAGTTTGTCTACCCCGCTATGTATAGAAACACGTGCGCGTCAACGATTTTCAAGAAAGGCCATTGTATTCGTATTGCTTACCCGGGCAGATAGCTCAGGATATCTGGTATTTCCGACAAATCGACATCACCACGTCCCCGGGTGTCACGCTTCAACCTTGTTTCCGTTAAGCTAGGATATACTCGTCTATATGTGTCTCTTTCTTTGCCAAAGGATCGTTTCTCGCTGGAGTCATGTCTTCTCGAATCGATGCGGTTAGCGGCCGGTCGAGCGATGAGAAGGTGGGAAGTCGATGCTAGTGTGTCCTTCGCATTCAGCACAGCTGAAATGAACGAAGAGGTCAATTCGAGTGAAACGCAAGAAAGAATGCATTGCTTACAACCACCCGGCCTGACGGTTTGTACACCCGAACCATCCGCTCCATGCCCAGACACAAATTGATGCGAAGTATAACATTCATCGGGGGGCTGCTTATGGTCCTTGCATCCAATGCGTACGTCCAATCGACATCTGGCTCGTACCTTTCCATACAGCTGTCTAAGCTCTGATAGAATACCACCATTGAAATCGGACTTGGGCTGTCGAGCGCAGGAAAGTGCCATGATGATTGTCACAGAGAGTGTGAATACAAGGATGACGGCAACATCGATAGATGGGGACGAGGAAGACGAATTAAGACGAGAGGAATTGGTGGGCATGGGGTTGGGGTTGGGGCCGGGGGACGACGGCGTAAAGGAAGTAACAGCACTTGGCTCCGCGTTTGGCCCATGGACTGAGCTATGGGTCCTGAACCGTTTCCGCTCATTCGCAATCTGACCCGCTAGGATCTTGCATGTCAGACCGCATGCGAGTAGTGCCCTGGAATCATCGATTGCTGTCAGGGTACGATTCCAGATGTCCATGGGTAGACCGCCAGGCCGCTCAGTGAACCTAAATGCATATGAACATATTGAGCGAAATGGGTGCAGGCCCCACTTACCGAGATCCAGACACGGCGCACAAGACAACTGAGTTCTTCTCGAGAACCTGTACTGCGGATTGAGCCGACAAGGGGAGTACGCCAACAAGAGACTCGAGGATGGGCCAAGAAAGGGATAGCAGACACTGATACCGACGTCGCATCGGAAGATTATTAAAGGCTTTCGAGCTGGCGTGAACGCTCACGTCCACATTTTGAGGGACTTGCTGTAAACGAGGCGGGAGACTCCGCACAGTGTCGATCAACTTCGCCGCAGCCTCAGACACGGGCCACGTCTTGCGATCCGTACGAGCGGCATCTGTCCACTCTTTTCTCCAGTTCTGCATAATCGCGCGAATTCTCCGTTTCTCGATATCAGGTGGTGCATTTGTCTCATGCACGTTCTACGCTTCCCGTAAGACGAGAGCGAGGAAAATGCATCTGAACGAGAAGTCTTTACCTTTGGTCTCCTGTGTGATCCGCTGGCAAAGGCCTTAATACCAGAACCATCATTCATGTCGACTTTTCGTCCCTTACAGGTCTGGCCCATTGGTGTTACGTGACAGGTAGTACGCTTGCCGACACCGGACGCTGCCACATTCGTGTCATGATTTGGCACCACAGATGGACGAGGGGCCATTGTAGCTGATGGCAGAGGCGAGAATTTATCGTCAGAGGATGCTACAATCGACGGATTGGGGCTTCACTATCTGAGATTTGGACTATGTAGAGCACAAAGCATCGATGAAGGCTAAAACAACTGTCTACCGCGCCTCAGCATGACAGTGTATCATTCTCGGCTCACTGACGCCTCGTGTAACATCCACCATCCGGCTTCTCGACATCCTGACATGGAGTACTAGGCATGATTCTCACGGCCGTCGGAATCCCAGTCCGGCAAGTCAATAGCCCATCATCCCCTCGGCATCGATGCTATTGCCCCAAATTCAAAGGCCAGCTTTTGGGAGCTGTCAGTTTAACTGATCCAGTGCGCTGTAATGCGTCTTTCAAGCACGGGACAACGGAATGAATGGCCGGTCGCGCTCGGTAGTCAGCTTGCCAGCACTGCTCTATCAAAGCCCAGACCGCGTCGGACAGTCCCAGCGGGGTTGCCTGCACCGGACGTGTCCCCTTCACGACGACGTGGTAGGAGACGGCGTCTCGTGGGTAATGACGCAGCGGGACTACTCCTGTTAAGATCTGCATCGCAACTCCGAGGTGAGCCCGGTTCAGCAGGGGGAAGATATCCTAGAGCTCACCTCCCATACAGCCATTGAAAAGGAATATACGTCGCTCTGAGTTTCGGGGTCGAATATTCCGGGAGCAGTCCACCACGCGGAACCCCCCTGAGGCTGAAATTGTAGTAAGTCTGTTCTCGTGCGCCAGTGCTGAAAGGCCAAAGTCGGTAAGACACGCTATACCCCGTGCATTGATAAGAATATTAGCCTAATAGGGAGCGTAATGAATCAAGCACAAAAATAGATTCGGGTGGCTGGAGACTGGCGCCTTTGAGATGTAAGACATCTATATCATGCAAATGGTTCAAGCCCTCCGCGACGTCAACGACCTGGATGGAATGGGTGTGAAAACTAATTATGCGCTTTATTGGATGGCATACATAGACTCATCAGCTTCAATCTGTTCGTGGCTGAAAACTGTCCCAAGAAGTTGATGACAGTTCCGTGAGGCATCCACTCGCAAACGAGGGACAATGCAAATAGCTGGGTGTCAAAGCCCCAAAATGGAGTAATCTACCCCTTCCCATCGGGTCGTAGCGATGACGACATTCCTCAAGGCATCGACATCACAGTCGTTGAAACATAGTGAGATCACGCCGAGCGATCCCGTCCATTCGTACGTCGGAAATGCGATGCATATATGGGACACCGCTCAGCGTCCTGCGGCTGCGGTGCCTGGGGGTTGTGCCAAAGAATGAATATCATGATAGAAACTTTTGCGCTGAGTCGGTGGACTGACTGACAGGGTAGTAAGAAACGTCGCAATTAGGACCAATATATCCGCGTCGCTCTTCGTCAAGTCATCGAAACCCGGTGCGTCGACCAGTCGTACTCGATCATCAAGACGAAATGGCTCCGACGATTGTATTTCAGCAGTGTGCGAATCCTAACCATGAACAACGCCAAGCCTAGAGTTGCTAACTAGATTGACGAACTAGATCGCGCCTTCAGCTATGCGGAAAGGCCGCGAGCCGGAAAGAACTCACACTTGATTTTCCCTGTGCCACTTGGGCCCATAACACTAGAGAGCGCTCAGATGCCCGCCGGATTGTCCAATAATTATTCGACGACTCACGCTACGAGGACTTCTTCATCGCTAGTGGCCTGGTCCGCAGAACCATACTTGAGCGTACCGAGCAACGACAACATGAAGGAGGACGATGGATGACCCTCCTTAGCTTTGCTCCTTCAAAGGTTATCGGCCGGGCTGTCGCATCGATTGCAACGTGTCGATAGAGTTCTCAAAACACAGGGCTTCTTTGTTGGCAGCTCTCCATTAAAACCAGCGTGCCGTTGCATCGTTCGCAGACAAGCAGCAATGCCTCCGATGCGCTTTAGTATCAAGTGCCACACACTGAATCCTCGTTCACATTGCAGGCACGATGTATAGGTATGCAGAAGAAGCTCTCCTCGCGAAATATGTGAGGCCGCCAGCTTTCCCGAGCTAAACAAATGACACAGGAATGTTTCACGGTAGTATAGTCTTCCCAGGAAGACATCAGTACTGTACCTTTGCATTCAATCCAACTTGTCACAAAGTCGATGAATCTTGACCCCGTGTCACCGATCACAAGGGCAAGTGCCGAAGGCGTCCACCGATGTTACGCCCAAATGCTTCAGCGATGTATCTTCTAGATGAGTGTTGCAGGCATCAACCGAGTATAGCTTGGTGCAGCCAAGGCGCAGCCCTAGATTAGCGCTTGGGTTCCGACGACACCCGGAGCGAGGAAATACACACCAAGGTCATTTCATACTCGGACATAATGCATGTTCAACAAAGGATCAACTTCCTCTCTAAAGATCGACCTGCATATCAAGCATGATTCCGGAGACTCATGGACGAGAATAGGTCTGCACAACAGATGCGTAGAAATCAACTCTCGGCGAATTGTGCTCCTCAGAGCAGGGATGAGCGTGACGGTTCTATTATTGCCAAGCATATAGCATGCTATACGAGGTATCGATACAACGGAGGTGAGATGAATGCCACTGTAACAAAACCAGTCAGAATCAACATCAAGACCAGACTGTGGACGCGGACGAACATGTACACAGATCAGAATGTCAATAAATTAGGATGTCTCATGAGTCAACGCTGAACGACTCTCCACAACCACACGCGTCCTTGATGTTTGGGTTCTTGAACACAAATTTGGCACTGCATCATCAGTCGCATCAGCTATCAACTTAAAGCACGTGGATACTACTGACCTTAAGCCATCCTCCTTCCAATCCATCTCGCTCCCAATGACCGAGAACAGCGCACGCCCATCTATGAGCACGCGCACGCCGTCCTGGTCGACGACCTCGTCAAACTTGCCCGGCTTGTCGACGTACTCCAAGTTGTACGCCAGCCCCGCGCATCCCCGGTTCTTCACGCCGATCCGTAGATGTTGCGGGTGCGGGCCATTCACCAGGTTCCGTAGCCGCTCAACCGCCGCGGGTGTCTGCAGCCAGCAAGGTCAGTTCACGACGAGCACGCCAGATATCAGAAGAAACACGCACGAGAGTGATAGCAGCCTTCGTCGCCCGCAACGTCGGCCGTGGGCGCTCCGCCTTCGGCGGCGCCGGCGGCCGCGCGACAATCTGGGGCGAAGCCGCATGCGGGGACAGGCCCTTCGCGTCCGGTGCCTTCGCGCCCGCCGCGGACGAAACCTGCGGCGCAGAACTCGAGCTCGGACTCGGGCCGGAGCTTGGGCCGGCTGAAGCTGGCACGACGACCGGGGGCGTCTCGCCGAGCAGGGGCCCGCGCTGCGACAACGAGGCCCGCTCGTGGGCGAGTGCGGGGTGCGAGGGGGACAGTGCGGACATCATAGCGTGTCGGCTGCGGGGGAGGGAGAGGTAGAGGAGGCCGAGTGCAGGGGAAGTCGGCGCGTGCGGGAGGTGCGCGAGTGCGTGTGCATGGGGGTGGGGGCGGGAAAAACGCGCTAGTGAAGCCATCTTGCTGCCGTTCTACTCGCCGGCGCTGCTGTCGTCAAGTATATCGAGCTCGTTGTCGTCGTCGTCGAGCTCAAGGGCGAATGTGTGCAGGACTGGAGCGGAGATGACAGGATGAAGGAAACTCTGGGCGCCCGCTAGTTTGTCATCGTCGGGCGTCATCTCCGCATGCTGTCTTACGTAATCCTGGGGGTTCGAGCCAGCCAATCAAAAGTGCTGGGTTTCGCGGGGGCGCGACTCTGCGCGACGGACGGCAGTGCAGCCTAGCCTCCGGGACGACCCTGGCGAGGCTGGACCAAGTTGAGGAGTCTGGGGAGTGTCTGGAGTTGCACCAAGGATCGCTCAAGATGTCTAGACAAAAACGGTGGCGCAGAGTTTCGTTTATGGTAACTCGTCCGAAACTCTAGGCTAACTTAGGCTATATTTCGAGACAGATGCAAGCAGAAATAGTGCGCACTCCGTCCAGGTGAAGCTCAAACCGTGTATTATCCACAAGGAAAATGAATTAGCTGACCAATCCTACTCCCACCGCACGCAGCAAAGAGCACTAGTTGTCCAAATCAGAGAAACGTCCGTCTGATCTCACACGTCCCTTTGGTCTTCTTTCTGTCTGCCCAGCCACAGGACGCAGGACGGTTATCTGCTTATCTGACTACGCCTCCTGCACGTAGTTGCCTAAAGGACCACGCACAATTCAGTCCTCCTGGTAGCGGACAATGTTAGGGGAGAGCACATACCAGGGAACACACCCTGCCGGTCCCCAATCTTCCCCGTCCACCAGTCCTCCGAGCTCTCCGTGCGCTCGACGACCTCAATGCGGTCCCCCGCGCTAAACTCCAGATCGCCGTCCGCCTGCGCGACAAAGTCATACAACGCAACGACGTACTGCGCCGCCTTCGGCTTCGGCTTGAGCGGCGGGGGCGGGGGCGGCGCCTTCTTCGTGATCGGCGCGGACACCGACGCGCCCGGGGCGGGCGGCGAGTACGGCGGGGGTGCCGCGGCGCCGGCGGAGGGCGGCGGAGGAGGCGCCTTCTTGAAGCTGGCGGACGGAACGGGGGAGCGCATCGGCGGCGGCACGCGCGAGGAGGTAGAGGAGGACGTCGAGGAGACGGAGCGGCCGAGCGCGACTCCTCCTCCGGGGCTGAGGCTGCCCGAGGTGGCTCGGTGCTGCTGCATGAGTTTGGCTGGAGAGGCGGTCAGCGCGTGGATGGTGCAAAGGTGCTGGACGTACAGGTGGACGTGTAGCGCTGTGTGATGGTCAACGCCTCGATCTCTGCCTGCGCGTCGTTGCGCTTCTGCTCGTACTCGGTGGCGATCTCCGCGCCGGTGATGGACACGTCGAACTTGCCCTCTGCGAACCCGCTCAGCTTCTCGAGCAGCATGTAGAAGATGTTCAGCCTGTGAGGGAGGCACGCCGACTGAGTCGAGCTAGTGCGAGTATGATAACACGAGGTGCACGCACTGCATGTAGAAGAACGAGTGGAAGAGCGGGTCGATGAACTGCGTCGCTTGCGTGAGGAAGCGGGGCAGCTCGTTCTTCAAGGCGGTGTTGATGTACTCGTACTCAGTGGAGGCAACCTCGAAGTCCTGCTCCAGTTTGAACAGCTGCTTCTCGTCGTTGAGCGTCTTCTCCTTCTTGTCTCGCAGCTTGGTCAGAGAGTTGTTGAAGCGGTCAAAGTCTATCAGCTGCGATAGCCCGGCAAGGGGTGATAGAATCAGGACCAGACACGTTCTCGCATTAAACGGACTCACCTTGTGTTCTCTCTTCGTGATCGTCTTCCGGATCGTCTTCATGATCTGCTGCAGCTCCTTAATCGGGGCCAGGATTCTGCTGTCAATCAGCTCCAGCTCGGGCACAATCGCCGACTTGAGCTCCTGGAGACCGCTTTCATATCCATCGACGTTCTTGATCGTGTGCTCGCAGCCAGGGTGCTTCCCGATGAGGTCATACTCGCCCGCGACTGGATGGTAGAGCGACGCAAAGTGTGTTGCAAACCCCTGTCCATGGGTGAACAGGTTCGACACCGCCTCGGTGAACGCCTTGGTGTCCTTTAAGAGCTTGTCGGTTGCCTGCTCGATGGAGGTGAATCGGCGGGCGTAGTCGTCGAATTCCGGGTCGTTGGACTCTGGAGGTCAGGCACGGCGATGGGTAATGCCGCAATACATCGCGGCGTTAGCGAGTGAGGCGATGCCAACGTAACAAGGAAGCGTACTCTTAGACATGCCGACCTTGGTAGTTATCAGGTGCGGCGTCCTGCATTTCGGGTGCGATGAGCACATTGCATTGGGGCTAAGTCTCAACGGACATACCGCGCGAATGCCTTCTGGATGCCCTTCATCTTGACTGCTGTTCCTGGGGCGGATAATACAGCTACTAAGATGCAGACTCCGCCGAGAAGACGATGAGGAGAGGCTAGGGGAAGGCAGTGTGCAGGCGGTTACAGCACGACTCGTTCCGTCGGCTAGATTGTGGCTGCTGCCGGCAGCCGCGATGATACAGAACGTCGCTCCGAACCCCAACGACGATCCAAACCTCAGCCCGTTTCGGACAGCTGTTCCTGATACGGTTCGTATTGGAGTAGTTTAATTCTTCAGCGTGCAAATTGCAGGCTTGTAAATCAGTTGAACCAGCTCACTTTCAGTATCATCTAACCAAACTGAATCGAACCGAGTTCAGATCTGACGTCAGCGTGAGATTACAGACCTACCAAATTCAGCACTGTGGACTTTGACTCTTTCGGCTCCGTCGACAGCCGCTTGGATACGCTGACATATTCTTTCCTGCTTTCTACTACGTCTGCCACGATCTGTATTCCATTGCTTTGAGATTGTAACTTGCCATCCGATTGACACAATATGCCAATTCAACAGCCGTCTAACCAGATCAAGTGTGACAATCCTCCGCTCAGCTATCGTCCCGTCCGCATGTCTTACGGGATCGTTTCTGTTCACTAGGCTCACAAATGTATCCATAGTCCGTCTCAAGAAAGGTGGAAAGCGGTTCGAGGTGTGTGCGCCGATGCCCCGTTATCTCAGTCCTGACCAAATACTGGGCAGATCGCTTGCTACAAGAACAAGGTGCAGGAGTGGCGGAACGGGGTCGAGACCAATATCGATGATGTCCTCCAAATCGCGAATGTCTTCATGAACGTGTCGAAGGGAGAGGTGGCGAAGAGCCAGGACCTGCAGAAGGCGTTCTCTACGGTAGACAGAGATACGATTGTGAAGGAGGTATGTCTTGCCGTATTCTCGAGCCGATACAATCCGTCACCAATCTCTCCAATCAGATCCTGAAGAAGGGAGAAGTCCAAGTCGGCGACAAGGAGCGTGAGCACGATCTTACGTCGATCCGGCGGGAGATCGCCACACTCGTCGCGGAGAAGTGCGTGGATCCCTCAACGCAAAGACCCTACCCCGTCGGCATCATCGAGAAGGCGATGGCGGAAGCAGGCTTCAGCGTTCGTCCAGGAAAGAATGCAAAGAGTCAGGTACGCTGCTTCAGCATTGCCTGACACGGATCTGGCGCTGACAATAAGCGGGCAGGTCTCTGAGTGCATCAAGCTCCTCCAGACAGAATCGAAGCTCCCTATCCAGCGTGCGCGCATGCGCGTACGCATTGCGATGCCGACTGGGGATGCGGACCGGCTGCGCGCGCGGGTGATTGAAAGCGCAGAGAGCGTCGAGCGGGAAGAGACAGGCTCGGACGAGTGGGAGACGGTATGTTTAGATCGCTCTTTCATTGGCTATGCTGCTCAAGTCGTTTTACGCATCAGGTCCTGCTCATTGATCCTGGCCAGTTCCGCGTGTTGAACGAGTTGCTGCAGAAGGAATGCAAGGGGCGCGGACGGCTGGAGACGCTCACTTTCACGGCTACCGCAGCAAATACCTCCAGCGCTGCTACGGCGTGAACGCGATCGTCCTTTCGGTATACTCAAGTCTGATGCCAGTGATTTCGAGCTCAGTGACTCGCAGAATGGGCGATGTACGAATAGCATATGTTTCGATAGAAATTAGCAAGGCTGATGGGCTCTGTTCATGAGTACATCTGTCAATACCACTACATGAAGAATGGCGACTGTCCACGACTTCCTTAGCATAGTCCTGTTCATCGTGTACGCTAAGCTGTGCCAATGCCTACGTCGAGGGACGTGGTCCCACCGGCTCCATCATCGCAACAGCCTGCACCAGGTCTTTCTGCATCTGTTCCGCTATGGTTACCTTTTCGGCCGCTTCCAACATTACTACTTTCGCAGTAGTTATTTGCATTCGCAGCTCGGACTCATTCTGTCGAGAATGCAAGTCAGACTCCGGCTGCAGAGTCTTCTGCAGCTGCTTGATCTTATCGAAAAGTTTTCTGTGGAGATGATGAGGGGGCGGGTTTGTCTGAAGCGATCACCAAGAGACTTCACTTACATGGCCCAAGTCATTCCTTTGCTGGCTTCCTCCAGTTCGTCATTACTTCCATTGTTCCTCCGTTTCTTGGCCTTCCTCTTGAAGTTGAATACAGTCTGCTCTAGTTGCTCCAGGATCGTTAGCACGAGGGGAACGATTCCAAGGAAGTAGAGCTTGTATGGCTTCTGCATCCGCCGCAACGCCTGCGCCTTCGCAAGACACTTCAGGAAGTGGGCCGAGAACTGAATGTCGGATGTGGCTGCTATCCGGTAATGGCGGGTGCGCCTATATATTGCTTGCAAGATTTTCGCGGCTTCCTCCAGTTCAGGCGATACCACAATGTGGATCTTCGAGTGAGCGGCGTCAACGCGACGCTGGGCGGCAGCAATATCCGCGAATTCGTCTATTCTGGGGACAGCAACACCGTCGCCTTCGGCAAATGCTGCCATCTCAACAGCGAACTCGGATGATGATGGCATGGTGAAGGCGCTCGAAGGGGAAACTGCGCTGATCTCCATCGCATCACCACTGCTTGGTGAACGAAGAAGGGTGGGAATGTCGTCCGGCGTAGTATAGATCAAGGACCGCACGCCCTCCATACCCCTAACTGGTCCGTTCAACACGCTAGCGTCCAACAAGCGGATCAGCTCGTCGGTGGTCAAATCAGGCGCGGTTTTCAGAGCGTGGCTGGCGATGTCTTCCCAGCTGTCAGCATACGCGTAACTAGAGGCGCTTTCGATCAGGGATATTGCATGAATGAATTGCATGAATGCTCCTTACTTCTTGTATAGATCGGGTAGCTCATCGTCGCATCTCAGAGAGGTAAGGATGATGAGGATTTGCTCTCGAAGCTCGACTATCGGTATGTTGTGACCCACTAAAATCGCATATCAGCGAGAGGCTGTCACGGCATCGCCGGCCTTGCTCACCTAGAGCCAGTAAACGACACCTATGTCTCTTATTAGGTACGCATAAACAGGCCAAGTCAATGAGTGCACTTACACTCTGGTCACGAAGATATTATGCACAACAAACGGCAAGTGACCAGTTTGGGTACCCTCGAACGTCAAACGCTCTGTACAAATCTTGAGTTTTCAATTGCGGAATAGTTCGAGGGTTGGAACTGACCAGAACCACCGAATATCTCCCTCAAAAAATGTCCCGTCAGTTCCACGAAGCTCCAGAAGAAATCAGAGTCTTGCTCTCCAGCATTAGTGAGGCCGGAGTGTGATAGACGGATGAGCCATGTGCAAGGAAGCAGGAGGTCATGGAACGACTTGAAACTCGTAGTACCGTACGACAGAATGAAAGCACCCGCTAAGTATTCCAGCAAGTGGCACAAGACATTGACATCGATGGCAAGGCTTTGTTCCATAACGTGCCTTTGTGAAAGATAGCTCAGTCCATTAAGCACTTCTTCGACAGAATCAACGGTGCACCTACTTTAGACCGAGCACTCCCGCCGATGTTGCCGTAGTTGCCGTTCCAATGGTACAATGCACCAAATCATGGACGATGTAGTTCTTCGTTCCTGTCGAACGTAACAGCCTGCTCGGAGGATGCTCTAGGACGAAGCACGGCGCCGAGAGACAGTGCTGCTCGGCGTTTTGAGGGTCAAAGAGGGAGGCGAGGGTTGCACAGCTCAGGAGTGTACTGAAGAACTCCCCATCCGTAGCGTTCAGCGAGTGTATCACTTGGCGTATAGACTCTATCAAAGCATGAACTCCACTGCCGAGTTCCGAGATGAACCTTGGTTCGAGGATGAGATCCAGTGACCCAAACTGTCCAGACGGAGGATAGAGCAAGTGGTACAGTTCACGTATCCAGAACCTTGTTCAGAAAATCAGATAGTCAGTTACAGGCGAACCCGGTGAGATGCATTGACTGACCGCTTCTGTTCAACCCGCTCGCCAATGGCAACAAGTGATCCGGATAGCTGGCAGGCCATGATCTGCTGGATGTAAGCGCGGAATAGTGCGTGATAGTGTTCGGGTCGCAAATCTTCGGCCGTCAAATGTCGCTTGGTGCAATTCTCCAATTCGCATTCCTTGGAGAGGGCGAAAATGGCGCATGGAAGAGCGCACGCCTTCTGGCACAATACGTCCTCCAGTAGGAAAATCTCTTGTAAGCGTTGATTGAGAGACTGCTTCAGGAGGCGACCAAGTTCCGCGCCGGAGAATGTGATGTCCCTAGCCGCCGCCCGCGACCTAGACGATGTCCGGTCCTGAATTGCGGCACGATAAAGGAAGGTTCCATATCGCAGCTGGAATTTTCCCATAGAGGACTCCGAGGCACGATATCCGAAGAGCCTCTGGAATGGAACGGAGCATACTGGATCACGGATGCTTACGACCTTCCTAACCGAGCGAGAGTATTTAACAAAACCGGAGATGCTGTCTGCCGATTCCGCCGCTGAGTCCCAGCACAGCTTGGAGGGGTCATAATGAACCTGGTCGAGACTGAACAATGCAGCAACTATATCCCCTTGATTGAGCGAGATCTCGCCGAGTCGGAGAAGTCCACTCATATCTTTGGACTTGGTGGCGGTGAAGATCTCAAGCTAAGGTAGGCGACTACGGTGAGATATGGCTCCAGATTGTGACGGGAGGAACCACGTACCTGGGTACGAAAATGACGAGAAATTGAGTCGCTGGACCGTACCAGTTCTTCCGCCAACTGGAGCAGTTGGTCTACGTCGGCATGAGGTCGCACAGGTATCGCATACGAGAAGTGCAGCCAGAGCTCTTCCAATAGGCAATCTTCCGCACGAGCAAAAGCATCCGCGCTCCCGTGCTTTAGGAAGAGCTGGATAGCTTTGACCTTGTGACCCTCCGACAACTGTAGCTCTGCGGCCTCCAGCAATTTTCCCATCCGCTCACAAGCAACCGCTCGCGCTGCATCCAGACCGTGTTCTTCCATAAATTGCAGTATCTCATCATCGGAAGCGAAAAGCTTGCTAGCCTTGCTACTTGGGGCGTTAGCAAGCGGTACAACGAAAGACAAAACGAATACATACCTCAATTGAACCTTCGTCAAATAGTGTAACCGTGCAACATGCACAAGGGAGCTAGCAACGTCGTCATCGATAGAACTTCGATGAGATTGGATGGTCTCGATGCATCTGTCAAATCGACCGCATTTACGAAATTGTTGAGCAGCCCGTTGGTACTGCTGAGCTTCGAGATATGTCTCCGCCGCCTTTAGATACTGGCCTGCATCCGTCAAACATTCCGCCGCAATGCGAAGATATTTCAACCCATCCTCAGAGTCTTCGAAATGCGTCGCGGATGTCGAAAAAGCTTTAGCAGCGTCCTCGAACGCCCGAGCCCTGTTCTTCTCGCCTGTAGTAGTGGAGTGGGAAGAAGCCTGTTGCCGGGCGAGATACGCGCATGCCACAGATTCCTCTGCGGGCATATGTGCCTGTTTGAAGCACCTCGCAGCATCTGCGTAAAGGTGGGAATCGAAAAGTTTCCGCGCCGACTTCGCCCATTCCTCACGTGAGGATCCTCTGGCGAACTGCGACATCTCTGCCAGTCCTCGTGAATCAGAGTTCTCTGTACTCTGCACAGATTTTTTGGAACTGTGTCGATCAGTTGATACGTTCAAATGACGATACACAATTTGATCGTTTTCGGCCCAAAAATTCTGTTCATCAACGACCAGTCACTCCGGCATTGACCCCATCCTAAACGATGTGCTGCTACTCACACGCATAGGGATAGCCTTGACGGAGCAGTCGACAATCCAGATCCTGCTACGCGCTCGCGTCAGGGAGACGTAAAGTGACTTCAGCTATAATGACATCTATAGTTAGACCATTCGCACGAGCTTCAGGGACAATTGCATACTTCACGGCAGAGCGCAACGTCCACCTCGGTATATGTTGCCTGATTCAGGCTCAAACGACTAATAATCCGCCAGACAGAATATTCCACCGCGGAATCTGCGAAGAAGTTATATAAGAGTACCTTCAACAATCAAGTGAGCGAAAGAGTCAACACGGGTGACGCGCGTCTAATTGTCGTTCCTCACATCGTTGAATTCCAGTCCTTTGCTGTCCAAAATCGTGCTGCGCATAATCGTAAGCAATCAGTGGTTGATCCAATATCATGTATAACTGACAAGATGTGCGGCACTTCTCCTAGAAGAGAACGCAGCCTTTGTAGCGTGATGACATCTCGGACTAGAATGCCTGCACAAGGCATATGAGCATATAACCGACCATTTGTGAACGTTGCGCCTACATTGTTCTGCGCCGAACTCTAGGGTGTCTTGGCTGTTTTCAATGAGGTCGGTCAGTCATAGGTTGAAAGTATATCAAACATTGAAAAATACGCACGATGTGCCGAACAAAAATTGTTCCAAGCATCTCGGATCTTCACATTCAGAGTCGTTGTAGAACACCGGTTTAGGGCCGAGCACCATCGCTTGCTCTCTGGCAAGATGGTCAATGGAGTCCGGCCAGAACTTCGTAATGAGATCGATAACGGAGCGTGCACAATCAACAATTCCAGCATGAGATCGATAATTGACAGCCAGCTGAAACGTCTCGGGAGGGAAGTCATTTTTATGCGGAGCGATTTTGCGGCGCTGCATCTGAGGTATCAATAATAAACAAAGTATCTGGACGATTGCGCAGGTGACTCACCTCTATTCTCCAATTGAAGGCCTTGAGTTCGTTGAAATTAAACGAACTTCCAAGAGAAATGGTTTGCGCAGTGTCGCCTGCCCAGAACAAACCATTCGGATTCCTGCATAGACTTCGCAAGACTGCCCAATAGTGAAAACACATTCTGTAAGGCAGCGGGACCCGATCCTTACCAAAAGCATCGATCAAGAGGTTGTCTTGCGCTTCGTCCACATAGCTGTTTGTGCGAACTTAGATATTTCGACACACAATAAAATTATAGGGCTTACAGAAAATCTACCGCAATCCTTGAGAGATTGCACTCCTGAAAGCCGTGGATGATCCGGTGGGTTCTGCGATGCAGTCTCAACTTCCGCCCATGACTGCACTCAGCGTCACACACCTATCAGCAGCATCCCGCTCTCTCCTCTCGCGCTTCAATTTGATATAGGACTCGAATAAATCGTATATGTGAGGGCGTCTGTCAGCAAACGTTGCTTGGGAGCGCCCACTGTATTGAAGGTAGCTCTGCCTGTCGAGTATGTTACCGGGAAGATGCAGAGTCGGCTCTGAACCCTTGATGACGCCTGAAAATAACGACGTAAGCAATTATATTAGAAACAATGTTTATACTGACCCAATAATTCGCCATATACACAGGCGGGATCTACGTATATTGATTCAATGACTACAGTGGATTAAATTGCAGTGCTGACCTAGTTGCCGAGCTTGGATGTGAGGCCAGTAGGCTCGCAAGAATGTATCGTACGAGATACATTTACGCGTACTTTCGTCTGATGAAGATTTCCCCGTGGTACCCATCGCATTGAGATAGAACTCCAGCATGTTGTACAGCTGCAGCAGACGGGATTTATATTGTGATGTGACGAGCCAAATAAAGGGCGCATGCACACCTGATCGACCGTAGTGAATAGCGGAAAATGCTCATCCGTCAGGTCTCCGAAAGATCGCGGCAAGTCTTGACGCCCCTCCTCGTCGCGGTCCAACAAGGAAGAACTGATACGTTCGCCCATGTATTCCGGAATCTGGTCGAGGTCTTCGGATGAGCCACTGAGGAGTATGGTACGAGCGAGTCTGGTATAATATTGTTCTACTTTGTTCGCTAAAACAGCCGATTTGGTAATGAAGAGTTGTCGAGGCTTCGCCGTGGCTTTACCACAGGCTATCCAAGTTCGCTCCATGGCGAAGATCTTGGCGAGCATTGTAGTTGTTTTTCTGATATCCAACAATAAATGTCTGCTCATGCAATGCAGAAGAATTGTTACCCTGTTCCAGATCTCCCAAGAACGTAACACGACAACTTATGGTCGACAATCTTTCGCTCCACGGGGCTGTGACGGAATGAGAAAAACGTCCGCCAGAAGCAATAAATACTGACGAAAGATCAAAGATATGGGCCACATCCTTATTCGCGAGAACGCCTACGAATTTCTTCAGTATTCTACCTCGATCACTTACAGCGCTAAATGGCACCTGTGAGAAATTGCTACGAATAGCTTAAGTAATGGTCGTGAAAAATGCCTCCTGAAAACACATGCCTGAGAAAGCTCAACATATTTATCAAGCCTGTTTGAGGTCCTGAGTCGTTTTCATTGCACGAGTCAAACGTTCAAATACTCACACAAGCAACGCGTGGATCTGTGGAAGTCTACATGAGCTTCATATCTGAACATCGCGAACATATCACGACGCACCTCATGGCTGCTGTCGTCCTGTGGTAGGACGTTAGTCCCGGAACGTTCTTCATCGCCATCACGAGGATGTGCTCTTTCCGCTGACGAGAACGTCTCAGGCATGATCCTTCCGGTATCATCTGGAGGGTTGCGATGTATGCACCTATGCATGCGTTGCCTCGTGAGAATGATCCGGCGCTGACATAGCAGAAGGGAAGAAGTACCGTCGTACGTATTGTCGTCCGCTACGGTTCAGCTGTTGCCCTACGCTGTCCCAAAATGATCCGAGGCTTTTGAGCTCCGCCAATGTATAAATGCCAAATATCCTCAAGACTAAATCGCGATGTAAGACTACGATGGCGAGATTACTCGGGAGAAATGACTAGCCTTGGTGTTCGACGTTCTGTGGATGCATGAGTATAGCTCACATCGATGGGTGGTGAACACCTACTTCAACACCATACTCGGGGACACAGTGTATGTGGTACTATATAATAGTACTCTTGTCAGATGATGTGATTGTTCCGCGCACCGCTGCCACTTACAACAAGGCGACAGTCGCCCACGACGAAAGCTCTGTAAATTGGAACGTCAGACTTTGTGCTATTCAGCCGCCTTTGATTATCCTCAGAGAAGAGTCCATGCGATAAGTCTCTGAGGCGTTATCGGTATCAGGACGCGATCAAATCAGGCCTAGCGACAAATGCTCACTTGAGTTTGCGGATGACTATCTCGCAAAGCTTCTTGTCCTTCCCATTCATGACCCTCAAATCCCTCTCGACACGAGCGGACATCAACAGGTGCCACTCGCCGAATCCATCAGCGCTCTCAAAGTGCAGCGCCGCTTTCATGGGCTGAACGAGAGGATAAGCGCTTGCGTAAGCAGCTTGCGTATCTGCATAGAGACTTTCTCCTCCAGAGAAGGAAGAGTCTATGTATGCCATCCTAATCGGCTCTGCTAGCTCTGGGTCGCGGAGAAGCTTGAGATAATACTCCAGGACCTGCCGCTGGTCCTGAAGAACATCTCGAGCCAGCCGTTCCGCTTCGTCATGCGTCAATGGCACGTCGACGCGTAGATCTGCGAAGGGCTTGGGGTCGACCATGACGCAAGATGGGAACTTCCAGCCTCTTCTCTGCGGCCCGCCGTCCCTCTTGGATGACCTGGCTACCATCCTCGTCGAGCGCTGGACTTCTTTGGGAAGTCCGGGCGCTAAATCCTCGAGGAGGTGGGCGATTGCCTCAAGCGCGGGGAGGGCCAGGATCACGGCGTCATGAGATGAGACCACAGACGGTGGTTTATTCTTGTGCGACGGCCATGTAAGGGACGCAAAGTATTGCGAGAATTGCTTCAGCAGCGGAGACTGAATGCTAGATAGAAAGGCTCTCGGCTCTTTCGGAAATGTGGTCGTGATGTGCTCTCTCAGTATGCTGAAGACCGAGGAATCGCAGACTAGAAAATGGTTCATTCACGGTGTCTCACGATGTCTCATCATCACTTACCGGAAATCATCAGTTCAAGCAATCCGTACGACGCAGATAGTGTTTCCGCCAAGCTCTGAATATCGCCAGCAGGATTCTTGACGTATTTCTCGAAGACGCTGGTGGCGACCTCCATGCCTCCAGGATCGCGAAGCGCTGCAGCATCGAAAAGGCCCATGTCGAGTACAACATGGGCAGATTTCGACGCTCTATCACTTCGCAGTGTCTCGCGCATGCTAG
>KV722456.1:0-88016 GCA_001687445.1 Obba rivulosa
CATAGAGTGCTTCCGACTCTTCGTCGCCCTAATGTATTTTATTTTGTCACAATGTGATTCAAAATCTGTGTGTATCCTTCGAATGTCAACGATATTCACTTACTGCTTTCTGATAAACCCGGCATAACGAATGTCTTGGAAGTCCATCGCACCGTGGGCATCAAAAGATGGCCCAGCCCGGTACATGCTGAGCCCAGGCTGGGATCTGAACGTCTGTACTCACCATGTCCGTGAGGGGCCGAGTTTGAGTGCATTTTAAATGTCAGCGTACATCTTGAGTAGACTTGAGTGAGCGCTGAGTACATGGAGAATTTAGGGACATTCTGAATGTTACCAACATGGCCTAAGGAAGAGCATGCTGAGTCCATACGTTTGCGGTGTTCTCAGCATTTCCCCGCTTGGTACGTCGGGTGATGCCCACGGTGTCGGCAACATTTTGAAGGACGTCCAGAGCCGCGGCACACTGGCCTAATTTGCACCGAGCTTGTATGATCAACTCGAGCTCTTCTCACGTCTCGCTGTGCATCTGCCACACATCCCGGTGACCGGTGATTGACATCTCAAAAATGTGGTTCGAACAGCATCTCCGAACCCACCTCAACTCTGTCGTGAAGCTCAACCAGCCCACATGGATTTTGCGCTGGTACATACCAGAAAAGTCAATCCAGCCACTGCAGGAACTCTGTTGAAAGGTGCAGAGTCTGCTCTGCTTGTAGCGAGCTAGCAATTGTTGACCGGGTGATTAACAGGCTTATGGGTGGCCCGTGTGCACGTGATTTTCCAATTGCCCACGTATTACCCACTTCACAGTACGGTACGTGAGCCCGTTGCATACATTAAGTGGTTCACGAGCTTCAGGTGGATACGACATCTGGAATGTATGTCATTAGTCCATTCGGTCGAATGCACTAACCATACGCCGAAATTGTAGCGCTGGACCGGATTGTGCATAACTGTCACTTAATTCTGAAATGGGGGTCTGCGGTTGACTCAAGGTGGAACGATGCCAACGTCGGAGAGCTGTGTAAAACATTTTATTTGAGTGCATATGTAGATGTAGATACATTTTGTATGCTACGATGTAATCAACGCGGTTGCGTGTGACGTCGCCATTGAGATAGCTAAAGGGGAGCGCGGAGTGACACATGGGGGATTTGTTGTATGTCGGGAAGGATCCGAATCCAATCCATGACATCTCGCATCGACAGGATCTGCACAAGCGAAATGGTGAGATTGGGTATAAATAAGCTGAAGATGAACATACCTGGTCATTATCGTATTCATCCATGATGTCTTCAAGCCAATACACTAGCCGTTCGCAGGAGCATACGAATTCATAGGGCTTGAACTCCGTCCAATTGAGGTGAAACGTCCACTCAGGGCCATGATCCGAATCGTCGTCCTTGCGATCCTCCGCGAGGATGTTGTTGTTGCTGTAAGTGTGAAATGAGCGTGGGCGCCATGGGTCATATGTCACAGCTATCAGGTGGAGCTGGTAGGTGTTCGGGCCACGGAAGATGTCTTGGACGAGGCCCAGGCTGTAGTGGGAGGAGAGGTAAGCTTGTATTAATGAAAGGATTGTCGAAGTAGACTTACCTCCATTCGAGAGACATAAAGCGCGACGAAAAGGCTATTAGCCGTAATATCCTGGTATGGATAGAGGCCGTAGCGTCGAGGAACTGGGCGCGTCTCGGTGATGAGATGTTGCAAGTATGGGTCGAAGACATCTGGAATGGGCGGCCGGGGCATACAGCTATGTATCCGGTGTGGTAGTACTGGTGGTTTGTACTTCTGCATATGAGATACGATCCGTCGTAGAGAGGGCTTTCACAATCGGAAGTAACAAAGTGACAGCAAATGGAGACAAAGCAGGGACACACATATCAGTTTTATCCGTATGTATCACAATTATGAAAGTCAACATTAGAATGTGACGTGATTATAGACCACAACAAAATCCTTCTCATAATCTCTGGTGGATGAGCTTTCGTTCCAGGTGGGATGCCCCACAGAGGGATGTTTGGTCTGCTCAGCCAGATTCTCCTTTAGGCGTCGCCCCCCGGAGGCTTGACTGGGCCCTCTCTTGGTAGAGTAGATTGCACGAACTCAACCTAGCCTTCGTGGGGCGAAGGTCAGCAATCATCAACCTGTCTAAGATCAAACTGATAATTACCCGCACTTCCACACGAGGTATACACATATTCGCCATGAAAATGACACAACACAGATGAAGCTCTTCCCATCGGGAAGCCATGTCAAGCAGGCGCCGTTCCTTGCTAACAAATCCATAGGCAGGGAGCTTGTTCTGAGATATCTCTAGGATTGTGGAATATCCTGGCAAACAGTCCTCCACCGCCTTCAACTGTTCACGTAGGACACAAAGAGCCGGGCGGAAGCGTCGCGCGAGTCCCGTGACGTTGGCAGCGGCCTCAGCCGCCTGGATTGGCAGTGGTGCGTCATATCCGAATACTTCGTAAGTCCCTTTAACAAAGGAAGCTAGAATCCACGACGTCGTGACTAGAAATCCGAGAGAGACAGCGGAAGCAGCATCCCAGTCTGAGAAGCAGCGTTCAATGAGAACGTATGCTTCCGCACGTTCATGTTCGAAGTTCGACATTTGCTCCCGGATGGCGTCAAGTGCATACACAGTTGTTTCTTCCGACTTCTGAGGCTCGGGACGCGTGGAGTTCCGGACCAGCCTATACGTGTATGTGGGTATGGGGGTGATTGCATACAAGGCAAGCGAGGTTTGGCTAAGAGCAGCAGCGGTTGAGAGATGAGCCCTTCGTAGCGACGAGAGGAGTTCACTGTCTCCACCAGAGCGCACAATGTGAACAATAATTTCCGATGAGACCATGTCGAGGTCCAATGTGTGTAGAGTGGATAGTGCGGTTTTCATTGGCAGATCAATGCGCCGCAAATACGTTTCATCATCAAGTACGCTGACCTACTCGTTATTGTCAGAATCTCTGCGGGTAACGGGTATGGTAGTAAAGCACCATGTTCCCTGGTGTAGTAGAGCTGTGCACTTGTCTCTCGACGAGTCGACGTCTTGCCTGCACAACTATCAGTACTGAACAGCCTGTACTGGGCCGGCAGGTTCACTGACCATCCTAATTTGAATTCTTCAAAAATTGGTCTTGCAGCAGATGTAGAGTCCAAATAAGGCTGGCCATTGGTGTTCGCAATAGGACACCTAGTCTAGGAGACATAGCATACTTATATTCGAGTTGACAGGGGTTGAATGCATCCGCCATGGGATGTGCCCATTTGGGCATCCGCGAGATTTTACCCCGTTTTGTCTACTTTTGGGGTCATTTCCTTCTGCGCAAGCAGGGTCTGAACTCAGAGGGCACGACGCGATCGGCTGTGTGTACCAATCTGGGCGCAATGTGTTATCATGTGATTTGACATTCACCATGATTTGGCCCGTTCTATCTATACTAGGCAAACTATAAGGCCATTATCTTCTACTTACACCGGCCTAGACTCAGAGGGCGCCTCCCATAACGCTGCGGCGCTGCGTTGTGCACTCTCGACATCTCTCGTCGTGCAGCCCATCCGCTCTTCTACTTACCTCTCATGATGGCTGCAGGAATCCGTTCGCCTCCCGCCCCCCGCTCAGATGCGCCATCCCCCCGCCCGACGTTCGACACGGACCTCCTCCGCGCGTACATCAAGAAGCTCCTGCAGACGACGCTCCAGACGGCGGCGTGGCCCGAGCCGCGGGAGCGAGACCGAGTAAAGGCGTGGATGAAGGAAATCGGCGAGCGCGTTAAGGAGAGGATGCTCGGTGAGGCCACTCTTACGTCTTATGCGCCCAGCAGCGAGACTTATGCGTCATGCAGAGATCGAGCCACGAGGATTGTGAGTATCCTGGCTTGACGCTGCAAGTATCTCCGAGGCCAGATCGATGGGCTAATGCTGCGCGCCTGCTAGCAAATACATAGTGATGACACAAATCAACGAGAATTTGGGGCAGGGCGGCCGGTGAGGGCTCAGGCTATATCTTTACGCATGCACTGAACGTCGTGTGGCGTACGCGCTGCATGCGGTCGCAGAGCGGACATGGTCTGCCATTGGGAAGACTCGGACGCGGTAGCTCAAGAGATTTACTCGAATGTGAGCGATCTGGTGTCTTCTGCAATGAGATCAGGCCTGTCAGCTAGGATGCTAACCGAGCTCACCAGACTTCCATAATATGCATCTGTGTGGCATTCGCCGTGCGGACAATTTGACTCAGCTCAATCGTCGGATCAGCCTACAACTCTCATGCATACCCCGCGCCCCCGCGGTTGCATTTCTGGAGATACCCTTAGCGTCGTTCGTAATCACGAGTCTGGAATATTCACTGGTTTCCATTCCTGCTATACGGCAATCGGCGCCTATGGGTGGTGGGACGACCCTGCATGCCTCATACGAACAAAGCAGTGCGCTCGCGCTGCCGCTCTTCCGTTGAGTTTGGTTATCAAAATTCAACATCACGAAGTACGTCAGAACTATGTTTTTCTGCTGGGGTAGAGCACTACTCACTCCATAGTTTGTTAGCGGCCTATGCCGGCACTGCGAGCTCATTTGCGACCCCTCCTTGAGTGCTCGCCTTATCTGAACGCCCGCCATTCATTTGCAGGTGACGCTGTTCCGTATGAGCAGATACGAGCTCCTATGTATAGTCGCTGGCTTGCCCTCTGCGGTGCGGATCTTTCCGATGACACTGAGAGTGGTGCACCGGGCTTTCTCGGATGCATTCGCTCCTCTGCTATGCCCTATCGAACTGCAAGCTGCATGATGGGCTGGCTCGTCACAGCCGAACTGCACATCAGAAGCTCCGGGTCGAATCAGCAGGCGTGCGTGTAACGGACAGCCGTATTTGTATGCAAACGCTCATAAAACTAGCTACCCCATTTGCTTTGACGGCTGCTTACTCATGCCTATTCACTTACTGGGATGGCAACCTTCTGATCTGGCCGGAGCAGCGGGGCTCGCACGAACGTGTCAGATGATATACGCATCTGTTCGGTTTGCGGGCATTCTGGAGGGTTGATGGTCAGGGATTTGGCTGGGGGAAAAGTTTTCCGCGCTATGCATTGTGCGGATGTCGTGCAGGGTCGCAGAGCAGCGCCACGGGGAATATTCTACTCGGGCTTATCGAGGGGGGCTGAAAGGGGCATGTGTCAATACCGCCTCGCAATCAGCGTGCAGAGGCCCGAATGGGCGTCCCAGGACAGGCAATGCAATTGCGCTTTGCGACTGATCTGATCGATGGCAGAGATGGTGATCGTGAGTTCCGCCGACATGCGAGCCCAAGAACCTGGCGCCAGTGGCTGCGCGGACCCCGGACAGCTCCGGTAACAATTTCGTGGGCAGCGGTTCAAAACGGCAATCCAAGCTTTGTGGCGTCCGGAAGCTGATCTGCGCGTCGAAGCGAAGCGAGCCCCTCCAGCCTCTCGCGGAAGAAGCCTGTCCACCCAAGCCGTGCTCCTCTCGTCACCATCCTATCTCTCCTGGACATGCGGGAGTGCCTGTGCTGCAACGCCTGTCCGTCAGCATGCACGCTCCCGCTGCGATCTCTCCATCTGTCCGATCTGGCGGTTGGAGCTTGCGCCTCAAATCATCGGCAAAGAATGTCCATCCAGAACATCCTGTGCTATGATTTGGTGCAGACACGATCACTTTCGTGCTGCCGCATCTGCCCACCCGATCTTTTGCAGTCCCGGGCGTGGCTATAAGCTCCGTGCGCAATTCAGTCGGTGTTGCCACCCCGAATTTATTTTCGTCGCCTGGTGGGAAGCCCCGCCGAGGCCAATACTATCGTCTAACGTGTCATTGCGAAGGGTCGATGCCCGCGGCACCCGACTCCCAACGAGGGTCGATTACGTCCGTGCTCCCGTGCAGCTTGGGCGGCGTACAACGTCGCGTGTCTGGCGAACTTGCAATGAAGCGGTCCGAACCTACACAGCCCCTAGGTCTTCTCGGGCCCTTCTGCTATTCTTTTCACATATCCCCAGAACCAGGGCTTGATAATTCGCAAGGGTCGCGCCAGCGTAGGAGTAACTCATGTAACTGTGATGTCAGTGCCGCAGTGCCGCCCTGCCAGCGGGGCAGGCAGCTGGACGTCCAGCAGATCTATGCTGGGTTTGTGCTGGAGGAGCACATGACGGCCGTCGCTCTCCCGCACGGAGGCCGGTGGATGGGCCAGACTCGAGCGGGCTGTCGAGCGTTTCCAGGGCTACTGTGAGCAGGAGGCAATGTCCGCGCATTCTCCAAATATCCGACGGGCTGGCTCGCAGGAGCCCGTCGGGGCGCCCTTGCCTGCCCTTGCCGCTGGCGCGGTATTTTGAGACGGGGACCGCGGCGGCGAGCAGCGGGGATGCATCAGAATGCGTGCGGGCTTCTGGAATTCTGATCGAGCAGATTTTATATTGCCGGATGGGGCAGGCTGCGCCTGTGTGGTGGAAGGTTTGCGGCGAGGGAGAAACCACGGGACCCTGGAGCAGGCAACACCTGATGATGGTCAGATGAATGATATGGCCACCTGGAAGGTGTACGACATACATATCAGTGTTGTGCCCTGGTTGCGGTATGTCTTCCGTTGTGAGCCTGTGGCTACATTGACACTGCTTGATGCACACGGATGGGCTGATGGAGCGACGATGCGCCGCACGGCCGTTGGGCCGTGGCAAGTATTGTGAATTAGATCACAATGGAGAGATATATTGTGGACGGAATGTTGCGCCAGGGCTCGGGATTGTGGAGGAACGCATCGATGGCCGAAGATCAGCTGAATTGCGGCATTGAAACGGATAGGGCGGGACGAGAGGTGTGAAGGATCGACCGGGAAGTCAGACCGTCAGAGTCCCTGCAGTGGGAAAGCATACAGAATGTTGTTACTCAGGAATGATTTCTTGGCAAGGGAGCAGTCGGGAAATCCGTCATCACGATACGCAGGCTTGCAAAATATTCATGCAACTGCCCCTGAGGTTCTTGTGCTGTGATCAAGGGCTTATCCAAGAACTGCAAGTCTGGGTCATTGAGGAAAGTTAAGTAGTGCGGAGTCTTGCCGTTCAGCGCGCGCCTGAGGAAGTGAGGGGAAACCCGGTTCTAATGCAGTGGGGATCGCTGAGCCTGAATGGACATCGTGATTGCTCCATGTGAGCTGACTTCGTCTTCGAAGTGCTGACCCAGAGAACCTCGCGAAATTGAATTTACAGGCTTCGTCACGTGCACGAACGAAGTTCTCCGCGATGATCGGATTGAGGTTTGCGCCGTTCGCTGAGCAACAATTCTTCTGGGATTGACCACTCCGACTCGATCGGAATGTACAATGAATTGCCGGACAGCGATTTTGAGCGGGAGGACGTATGCAAGTTACTGAGTGAAAGTTGGCAAAAGTAATCGGCAGCGGTAGAGGCTTACGAATTCGCATTCCCATACGGGCCGATCATAGCAATATTACTTTGGGTCTCCTGAATTCCCACTTCCGCACCATCCCTGGCTTTCTGACTGCGGTGCTTGGCGGCTGCTGCATGACTAGCCTTGTGGACAGCCTTTGCAGACATGGATCCCAAACCTATTGGTACCCCAGCGCAGGAGGCCGTTCGGAAATTCATCGCAGAAAACCAGGAGGGCGGTTGGGATAAGGCCTGGTCAGAGTCTAAACTACCATCAATGCACGACCCTGTCTGAGTTCTGGGTATCGCAGGCAAGAGAAGGTGACGCCATGGGATGTGGGCCGCCCGCAGCCTCCGCTGCAGGACCTCGTGGGATCGAATGAAGTAGAACTACCCAAGACCGGACGGGCTCTCGTCCCTGGATGCGGAAGTGTAAGTTGCATGTTGCAAGACCTATGGAATCCCTGACTTATGATCTCATCACACGCGCAGGGTCATGACGCAGTCCTCATTGCATCTAAACTAGGCCTGGACGTGCTCGCCATCGACATCGCACCTACCGCAGTCGAGGCAGCCCAGAAGTGAGCACACACCCATCCAATATTCCCACAACAGGCGGATGTGAATAATGATATCACTTCTCCAGAGTTCTCGAATCGTCACACATCCCCCCGCCAGGCAAGGTGCACTTCCAGCTGCAGGACTTCTTCGCCTTCACGGTTCCTGAAGGCGAGAAATTCGACCTTGTCTACGACTACACGTGAGTGTGTTCAACCAGCCAGATGGCGAACAGAGCAGACGGGCACTGATGCGCGCAAAGCTTCTTCGTGGCCATCCCGCCCTCTCGCAGGGCTGAGTGGGGCCGTCAGATGGCTGCCCTGCTGCGCTCGGGTGGCATCCTAGTGACGTTGGTCTTCCCCATTGATCCGCCGCAGGAAGTTGGGCCGCCGTTCTTCGTGAGGCCAGAGCATTACGTTGATGTCCTTGGTGAAGGCTGGGAGAAGATATTGGATAAGGTGCCCGAACATAGCTTGGAATCGCACATCGGGAGGGAGAGACTACTGGTCTGGAAGAAGCTGTGAAGAGTATCCAATGTAGTTATTGAGGGTTTCTGGCCGCGTCTTCATTACGTGCAGACGTTATTCCAGATTCTTTCGAGGTACATGACGGCATGATGGGGCCTCAAGGCCTTAGTCTCACTCTGCTGAAGGAGGCCGAGACGTGGTCTGACCAGTGACCAGGCGCCAGTCAGTGCGTCGGACTGGTCACGTGCCCAATTTTTCTGACGATGGCAAGTCGTTGGCGGCGGTGAGGTCGGCCATACGACGCTCTCGACCTCTGCAGCTCGCTGTTTCCAGTGCTGGCACCGCGGTGCTATGCTCCTATGCTCTGTTAAGAAGATCAAGCCACCCAAACGGCCTTACGCGCGATCTCTCCCCCATTCCCGACACGTCCACCCGTCACCCGCGTGCTGGACCGCCCTTCCTCTCGGCCTCTCCGATGCACCTGATATCCCGGCCACCAACAATGCTCCAGCCAAGGCACAGCGCAAGGAAAAGATTGAAGACCCCAGGGAGTTCATCCGCACGGCGAAATTCCGTGACCTGGAGAGACTCTTGACCTATCCTTATCCCCACTGCAAGCCCTCGCTTGTGTGGTCGCTCTATCTCGACCTACTCAACCACTATGGCCCGCAGAAAATCCCTTTGGAATTGCACCAAGCTGTTCTGCGCAAATGCTCGGCCCCTCCAGCTCACATGCGAAAGGCGTTAGCACTGAAGATCTCGCAGGGAGGCATGCGGCACGACTTCCACCCATTCGAGCCGCGCTTTCGGACCATCATCCGTAACATGCGTGAGTCGGGTGGCGCGCCCGAGCTGGACGATTTCCACGTCATCCTGGAGCAGTTCGCCGCGGTGGGGTATCACCAGGGCGCCGCACAGGTCCTGGAGGAGATCAGGTATTTTGGGCTGAAGAGGACGTCGAAGACATTTGGGCTCTGCCTGCAGGCTCTCTGCCATCGGCTCACACTTCCAGTCTGGCATCAGCTGCGCCCAGTCCTCGTCAGAGAGGTATCGAGAATATGCGCGCGGCTGTTGAAGCAGATGGCGGAGGAGAATATATCGTTCACATCGGTAAACGTGGATCTAGTAATCCGCGTACTGAAGGAGACGATGGACCTGGAGTCGTTCCAGCAGTTGATGCGCTACGCGTATGGGATCGATCTGCGCTTCCCTGATCGTGCGCCATTAGAAACCTGGCAAGATGCACCGTTGAAGCTGGGTAATGCCGAAGTCGTCAAGCCGCTCCATGGGGGTTCCCCCGCCCAGCCTCTGCCCTTCTCGACGGCCGCACTCAATACCACGATCGACATGCTCGGGCGACACAAGCAGGTGTCGTTGATGGTGCAAGCGTTCGAAGTACTCACAACCCCACTGCCACCTGGCGCAAACCAAACGTCCATATTCGATGACGACGACGAAGACTTCGGGATCTCGGAACCCAATGTCGCGACCTTCCTGCGGCCATCCGCACGACCGAACAAAATGACTTATTACATGTTGCTCAAGTGGCTCGCGATGGCAGACCATGAGGTATTCGTGCGACATTATCTGCTGCAGGCTATGCGACTGTACCACGAAGAGGACAGGCGATTGCGCGGTGACTGCGAAGCGAAACCGCCAGAAGAGATTTTCTCGCCGCGTTTCACTGTCGACCGCCGCCTGCTGCTGCCTGTATATGCGTATGCTAAGCGGAGCAAGGAGATGGAGCTGTTGCGATGGGTCTCCTGGAACGCAGAGCGAGTGCTCAGGAAGAAGCGGACAGATATCGAGTTCTATGTGGAAGTACGCAACAGGTGGAATGCACCCATAAGCGAGAAAGAGCTGGCTGCTGAGGGTAACGCCGAGGAAGCCTCGAGCAGAGCGGGAGAGGCCTCTCCTGATCCTGATGCCGGTCCTGAGCCTGCAGCAGCACCCGCACCCGCAGCACCCGCCGCTGAGGATGTCTCCAGAACAGCGGGCGAGGTCTTCCCCAATCCCGCCGCCGGTCTTCAACCTGCAGCAGCCCCCGCACCCGCATATACAGACGCACCACCCGCAGAAACTCGACGTTTCTCCCTGTCGGAATTCTTCAACCCCCTGTTCTCCTCTCCGGAGTCCACCTCCCATGAGAAGGCACAGACTGTTGGCGAAGCCTCTCCCCGTACCGATGCAATTCCTGAAACTACGGCTCCCGCGGATACTCGCCGCCCGTCCTTCTTCACCTTCTTCAGCCCTTCCTCGTCCTCTTCCCCAGAAGCCGCCTCGCAAACGGTCGTCATTCCCCCCACACCCTACTTCGACGTGGACCTCGACGCGCCCGCGGCCCCGCCCGCAGACCGCCCACCGTCGCGCTTCGACGTGCAGCGGCACCTGGAGATCCTGTGCGACGCGCGCGACGAGCTAGAGGTGTTCGTCCGGGAGGTGCACGCCGCGCTCGAGCATAAGACACTCCGGGTGAAGGAGAAGCTCGGCCGGCGCGTCTGGAAGGAAAGGGATGTGTATATGCGCGATCGTGATGCGCGTGTCGCCGTCGGGCGCGAGGAGTGGCAGCGGAAGGTCAACTTCCTGGGGCCGAAGACGGGGCGGATGGAGGCCGCGAGCACGCACCCGCCAATCCCATATGAGATGCCGCAGCACCTCCGGGACTCTCAGCCGACGGCCGAGCAGCCGCAGCCTGAGCAGCCGCAGCCCGAACAGCCGCAGCCCGAACAGCCGCAGCCTGAGCAATCACAGCCTGAACAGGCCGCATCCCCTGCTCGGCCATAGGTGCGTTCTGAACAGCATCCATTGAGAGTCTGTGCTAATCTCCTTCCAGCCCCCGCATACCGCTCGTTTGCATACCTCTATCATTGTGCATAATGGGCTATACATCTCTACACAGGCATGTGTTCTGGCGCGCGCTCTAGGCTACCGCTCACATTCTACTAGGATGCGCCACTAAGGCGCTGTATAATGTACTGTCACTCTTATCGACATCGCATTAACACTCATGATGATCCCCATGCATGTCATGCATGCCTATCGGAAGTATGACTTCGAGGGTCCTCGAGAGCCCGTCGAGACTTTGAAAAATGTCGATTGGCGCTCCGGCCTCGCGGCCTGTTGCATTCCTGATCGCAAAGTTGGAAGTAGCTGTTCCACAACGTCGGCGCCATTTCAAAAGCGTCCGAGATGAGTGCTCTCACGAATGACACCGGTATCTCAGCGATGCCTCAGCAGATCGAACTCAATCCATCCATTGGCAATTGTGCGGGCTTCTCGCAAGGCGGGTTCAGTCCCTGTGGGATCAATTTACAGTATCATTTGTCCTTTCTCAATGCCAGATTCGAAAATCCGCGAGCTCCTCCGGACTATCTCAACACGAGAGGCAAACGATCGGCAACTGCTGCAGTCAGCTGAACGCGGCGGGCCGCGGACATTGTGGTACAAATTGTCCCTCAGCACATGATTATCAAATTGCTCCCATGTTTGAGTGCACAGCAGCAGCATCCTTCGCCAGCTTCTGCATTTCTGCTCCGCATTAATAGCTGCGCTTAGTCCGTCGAAGTCGAGATGTCACGAACAATGCATTGTGGCTGGAAGGTTCCATTGACGTGTTACGTCGCACTAAAACATACCCTTTTCTAAGATAACGGCGCGAGAAGCATTCTGGAGCAATCTGACTCGGATGGTTATTCGAACAACACAATTATGCGGAAAGCAAGTAGACAACAATGCACATGGCAGGGTATGGAAGCGAAGAAAGAATGTGACAGCTCGAGTACACATCGCTCATTACAGTGACGACAAATATGCTCAAAACGCAGCGGCGGACTTTACGCTTGGTCTAGGAGTGTTCGCGCGGTCGTCTAATCGCCGCATCTCCCTCTCAAGCTTGTCCAGGCCGTAGGGTTCCACAGCGCCGAACGAACCGCGCGAGCCGTGCTTATCAAAGAGATAGGTCAGCAGATTCTTCTTGTCGTCGGGCAGTCCATCCAGAAGGGTGAAGAGGTGGGCCTCATCACGGAGGACCATCTGGGCTGCAATGATTGATGCAGCGGCTGCCTCACGGACCATCAAGGACGAATCCGACGACGTGTCAGTCAAGGCCTGAGTGAGAACTTCATGAATCCATGTGTCAAGGAAGAGCGGGCACTATGGCTCACCGAAATCAAAGTCGCGCGGATCCTGGGCAGCTCATCTTCTAGGACCTCTGCTGGGAGCCGCAGAAGGAATTTGCCCACGGCGATCAGCCCAAACGCATAGGTGCCGTCCTTAATCTCCGTGTTAGACATTGGGGGAAGAGCCATATCTCTGAAAGCGCGGACACTGGCGTGTAGGGTCGTCAGCCCGTATACAGGCTCGATCCAGCTAGTCAGTCTATCGCGGAACGTGTTTGTCGCTTGCATCACCTGTGCCGCATGTCAGCAAGGCCAAGAGTTGACCCGTTGGTGCGCTACGCACGTTCGGATGAGCACAATGCCTGACGCTCAAGAGGAATGTGAAGAGGCCCCCTTCATGGCCCTCGAGGAGCGAGGCTTGGTGCTCCAGTATTTCCCACAGGACAATAAGACCATACTCGAGAGTTTCCGAGTCCTACCCGTGCCAATGCGTCGCTCCCGGTATCAGCCAAACATCCGGAGCTAAGTTACCGACTGCTCGTACCTTTGCAGGATCCAGGAACGCTAGCAGGGCATTGAACAATCTATCGAATGCCCTATCTTCGGTCCATAAGAGCGACAGAGAGCCATGCGACGATCGCAGGCTTCGAAACTTTAGAGGCGGGGTGACAGGAGTGGCCAGGGCCGTGCCGAGAGGAGAGCTGGGCTCCTCAGCCGGATTCGCCACACACAGTGCTGCCAGCTTCTTGAGCGCGGGGACGTCGGCCGATCCCTGTTCCAAAGCGGAAATGTGTCCCTGAAGCTCGGCGGCGGAATCGCTTTCCGAGAGCGCAAACGCCCCAAACGAAGCGCCGTTCGCAGCAACTGCAGACCGGCGCACAGGTGCATCAGCAAGCACGATCAGAAGCGCGAAGACAGGGTAGGCAAGCACTCACGTGATGTCCTTTTTTGCCACCACTCGTTGACAGTGTCCCGCCCGTCGACAATGTCGAACAAAGATGCGGACTTGCCATTGGGCGCGGGACTATCCTGGAACAACGCCGCCTGCTTCAGGATCGCGGCGTTTTTCTTGAGCGGAGTCCGAGGCGAGGGGGTGCTTGCGGCGGAGGTGCTCGGCCCAGCGGCCTTGGATCTGAGTTTCGGCGTCGCATCGCTCGCCCTGAGTAATAGAGACGTTGAGGGAAATGCCGCTTCTTCTTCCGGCTCGACCAGCTCAAGCAATCGCTCCGCGGCGCTCTCGGCCTGCTCCGCACGTGCCCGCAGCGCGTCCTCGACGATCAGCTGCGGGGCCCCTGCAGGCGGAGAGCTCGCCGCAGTGCTCGAGAGCGCATTGGACAGCGCGGGCTTGGAGCCGCTCGACTTGGGCGAGAAAGACGCGGCCTGGGAGTCTGCATTGGGTGCGGGCGGATAAACCTCGAAGGGGACGGAGAAAGAAAGAGGGTTCATCGAGTCCTCCATCTCGGAGTCGCTGTCCTCAGGGATAGGGATCTGCGTTGCCATAAGGAACGACTCCTCTTCGGAACCAGCCATGCGGTGCAGCCCCGCGATGGACAGGGATTCGCGCGGGAGATGTGCAGGCACGGACAGGCCTGGTCGTGTCCGAAGGGTGGGCGATGCAAGTGTGATTACCGAGCTGGGAGGTGACGCCGGCAGAGCTGTCTTTACGGCCATCCGGAACGTAGCGTTGCTGTTGGGCGGCGAATTGTTTGCGGAAGCCAGCGGCGAGGCCTGGCGCCTTCGGAACGTCTGCTCGGGAGTCGGAGATGGCGGGGAGGCGGGGGGTGCCTGAGTAGGGGGACTGCGGGAAAGCCCGCCAGTGACTCCGGAGCTGGCAGAACGAGACATCGTCCCGGACAATACTCTGGGCCTCGAAGGTGGCGAAGAGGCGACGCGCGACAACGGTGAAGTAGGCCGCGCACCACCACTGCCGCTGGTAGACAGTGACGGTGAGGCTGCTCGGTGGGGAGGCGACGTCGCCCGCCCAGCATGTGCGGCCGACGTAGCCTGGTGTCTCAGCGTAGGCGGTGCTGTTGCAATAGCTTTCGCCTTTGCGCGACTCGCTGCGATCGCCGCCGCAACGCTGCTCTTCTTCACTTTCGGCGTCGCGACTGGCGGTGCACCTAGAGCCGCAGGGTTCGGGCAGGCCTTCTCCAGCTGTTTCCTGGCAATCGAGTCCAACGACTCGAGGATCACCCTGCCCCGTTCTGGCCACACACCTTCGAATATCCAAAAGCATTGGCGCGCGTTCTCCCTGACGCCCGCGTTCGGATCGGCGAGCGCCTTCTTCACGCACTTTTCCAGGGTGTCCGCAGCTCCCGCGGCCTCGATTGCGTTGCGGCTGCGCGCACCATACACTTCCAGATACACCTTCACGTGACCGATTATGTACACCCTTGTCTGGATGGCCTTGTCTTGCAGCATGTTCCAAAGGAGGGAGGGGACGAGCCGAGGATGGGCTCCTGCGTGGGCAAAGATCGTCGTGACCGTTATTTGGGATTGCTGCGCAGTGATCTTCTTTGTCAGGCTAGCCATACGTAAAAGGGCATTAAGCAGGGTTTCGCAGAAAGGGTCGCACGCGGGGCCGAGGGCAATCGCGAGTTCAGAGTATAGCAGGCAGGTATTCACTGCGACTGTTGTTCGCAGACTAGCGAGCTGTCCAACGCACGATGATGAACAGGGGTAAACGGGACGAGGAAGAGACCTACCGTTTTCAGAGATGCATCGATGAATCCATTCTTCAGGCCTCGCATGAATATTTCCGTGTAGCGTTCGTGCACTTCCCCCTTGAGCATGCCGCGCACACGCTGTATAGCCTGCTCGCGGGGCGCCCAGTTGTGTTCCGTTTCCCTGCCCTGAGACTAACCTCAATCACGCGCAGACCCGAAGCCAAGATCGACGGACCTCGAAATGCTTGAGCATCGAACTGAACTCCTGCTCGAGATCCCGGTCCGACGCGATCTAGCAGCAGACATCTTCCCGTCACGTCGCGTCCTCGCAGCAAGGAAACGACTCACGTAGACAGCCCTGACGTCCGAAGCCCCCCCGCCCGCAGCAACGCCGGGCACGGGCTCGGCCGGCGCTGGAGACTGCGTGGCAGCGCGACTGGAAGGCCGCGACGTCTGCGCGACGTTCGAGTGGCTCGTCGAGCGCGACATGGTGCCCGCCGCCGCGCTCGGCCCGGCCCGCGTGCGGTTCATGAGCGCGATGCTGGGCGGGACGTACTCGCGCGGCGCGTCGCCGTTCTCCGAGCCCGCCTCGCTGAGGGTGCCGGGCGTGCTCCCGCCGCCGGTGCTGCCCGCGAGGAGCCGCGCGAGCACGCCGTCGACGATCGTCTTGCGCACGTTCTTCCTCGCCATCTCCTTCTTGAGGTCCGCGCGCGCGGCGTCCGTGACGCCCGGGCCCGTGAAGAGCTCGACGACGGACGGCCGCGCGCACTCGCGCACGGCGCCGTCCGTGTCCTCGAGCGCCTCGACGAGCGCGGGGAGGTACGGCCGGATGGGGAACATGTGGTGCGCACGGCGGATGTGCACCAGGGTCAGAATGGCCTGCGCGCGCCGCAGCCGGTGAGCTGCTGTGGCCGGGGACGAGCGGACACACGCACCTGCTCGCGCACGCGCCACACCTTGCTCGCGAACCCCTGCTCCCGCAGCGCGCGCTCGAACAGCGCGAGGGGCGTCTCCGGGCCCTTCCCGTCGCGCGACCTGCTGAGCGCGGCGCCCGCGCCGCCGCTGCGGAACGCGAGCCCGCCGAGCACGACGAGCGTCTCGCGCGCCTTCTCGCGCGCGCGCTCCCTGCTGTCGCCGAGGCGGTCGAGCACGCCGCCCGCGGGGAGCAGCGCGAGCATGGCCTGGCGGAGCGCGTGCGCGTCGACGGGCGCGGCGGACGCGGAGGACGAGGACGCGGCGGGGGACGCGGACGGGGCGGCTTGGGCGGGGCGGGCGATGAGGAGCGGGAGGAGCGGGGGGAGCGCGGAGAGCGTCGGGGTTGTGAGGTGCTGGTTGGGCGTGCGCAGGCAGGCCTTGAGCACGGCGAGGAGCGCGTCGCGGTCTGCCTCGGGGATCTGCGGATGCCCGGACGCAGGGAGTCAGCCCGACGCCGTGCGCGAACGAGAGAGCGAGCCCCGCACCTCCGCGCCCGCCTCGAACTCGGCCTGCAGTTTCGTGATGGCGTCCACCTTTGCGTCGATGTCTGCGGGTCCGGCTGGCGTCAGCAGACGGCACGCGCGGGGGGCTGGCGGACACGCCTCTCACCGTTTGACCTGCACTTGTCAATCAGCCGTCGTATCTTGTCTTCGTCCATGGTCGCGACACGGTGTGGGCAGCACGGCGCCAGACGAGGAGAAAACGAGGACGGGCGACAATGGGTGAGATGTCTGCTGACGCCCCGTTGCGCGAAACGCTCAACAGGCGCCCGTCGCGCGCCACGGTCGATTCGTGAGCGGCGTGCAAGCTATGAATACACTCAATTTCATCCTGCATTCATTCATTTCGGCGAGAGCACGGCTGATCATCACCTGCGTCGCACACTGAACGGGGATATAATGCATACGTTGCAGACGCTGGGTATCAGTGGACGTATCGAGCTGAGAGATACAGGTGCCAGGCGGGATCAAGTACTACATAGATGACCAATGAACGGGCGATTTGGAACAGAGTGAAAGCAGCGCAGACAGGGAAACAGCGACAAAGCGGCGACGCGACCGATTCGGGCCACACGGGGCTGACAGATGGGGCTGACAGATAAAGATGCGAGTCCACGATGACGATCAAGGGCGTGAAGGAGAGAAAAAACGGGAAAGAGGGCCAAGTAAGGAAGGAACATCAAAGGAGAGTGCGCACAAAAACGGAGAAACGAGCGACCGGGAGTCCGCGCGCAGGCGCGCTGGGAATACCATGCACGCCAACCCAGGCAGATGCGGATGGCGTCTGATCATCAGCGTCCGTCTTCCACCGCATCTGTGTTTTTGCCCCCAGCCACCCTACCCCGCATCCATCCAGCGGTGCCTTCTCCAGCGAGCGAAATCGAGTGTGCGAGCCAGGGCGTCCGACCAGTCGCCTATCCAAGTCCAATCGTCTAGAGGTTCAACGAGCGAGCGAGTACCGGAGCCAGTGGAGAGTCGATACAAAGGAACGAGCGCATCTACGGGGCGTCCTGCGTGCATGCGGCCTGCGGGCGCGCTACAGCTCGGGCTTAGCGAATTGCGGGAGGTGTTCGTTCATCTGGACGTAGCCGAAGTCGGGCGAGACTGCAGACACGGCAGGTCAGCTCAGCCACGACGCCCGCGCGCGGAAAGGAGACTCACTCACATCGGCTGATGTCCGCGTCCCCCGCGCCGCCCGCGCCGAAGCCGTCCCCGCCGGGCGTGTTCGCGGCCGAGCTGCTCGTGGACAGCGACGACGCGGACGTCGACGGGCGCACGCTGCGCGCCGCGGGCATCCCGTACATCCCATGCCCATGCGCATGTCCATGCCCGTGCGCATGCGCATGCGCATGGTGCACGTCGTCCGCGACCGCGTACGCAAAGTCCGCCTGCGCGTGGTTGAAGCTGTACGTGTCGACCGACGGCAGCTGGATCATGCTCCGCACGCGCGGGATCACGCCCTGCTCCTCCGGCGCCGGCTGCGGCGACGTCGACGGCCGCTCCGACCCCGCCGACTGCGGCGGGTGCTCGCCGTACGGCGATGGGTACGGCGCCATCGCCTGGCTGTGGCGCCGCGGCCGGCGGATGGAGAGCGAGCCAGGCGTCGTCGAATACGATTTTGACGAGGGTGGGCGCGACGAGGAGGGCGAGAGCCGGCCCGTGTTCTGGTGATGGCTCGAGCTCGGCCGCGAATCCGGGTAGTGGCTAAAATGGTGTGCGGACGTTTCCTCGTACGGCGTCGCCATGGAGGACATTGACGAGACAGAGTACCCCGACGTGGGCCTGCTCTCGGGGGAGATTGGTGCGGCGCTGTGATGGCTCCGGCCCATCTGGGAATAGGACGACGTGTAGCCCGTGTTGATTGCCGGGGGCTGCGGACGTGTGGCGTTTGAGTACCCGCCGGCGACGCCACTAGTTGGGTTGAGAAGGCTCGAAAGGCTGCCAGACGAGTGGCTGGATGCGGTGCTGGCGGGCGAGAAGGACCAGCTGGAGGTCTGCTCCGAGTAGGGGTATTGCGACGCGGGCGACGGGAGCATCATGGCATCGCGGGAGCCGTTGTTGGTGTACGAGAGCGGGCTGAAGCCCGCAGACGACTGGGTATCATCGGACGGGGATATCGGGTGCAGGGTATGCGGCGAATGCGAGTACATGTGGTGAGAGGGCAGCGGGTCGGAAGGCACGGTGAGCGGCGGGAGCGTCGCGCGCGGATAGCTTGTGCCCCAGCCGGGGGCACCGGGCTGGCTGAGGGGCGTGAACGTGCCTGGAGCGGAGAAACCCCGTGGACGGGCACCTTTGATTTGAGATAAGGCTGCAGACGGGGCTGAGAGTGGGATGGGACCCATACCGATTGCTGACCGCGGCGGGGGGATGGACGGCACGTCAGACTCGCGCTTGCGGGGCTTTGGCAGGCGCGGGGGGACGCGCCGCTTGAAGTTGGCGACGACCTCGGGCGGCGAGTGACGGTTGAGCGTGGGGTGGGCTGTGCGAGGTGGGTGAGCACAGGACGAGGAGAGAGACAACGGCGACGTACACCAAGTGCTCGCGTCAGGGTCGTCAATGGCAGGATCCACATTGCGCAGATTGACTTTGCGCATGAAGCCATAGATCTACCATGTCGATGCAGGGTTAGTCCCGACGCGGGAGCAAATGCAGAACGCGGCTCACGTTTAGTTGCCGGGAGAAACTCGCAAAGCGGGACTGTCTATATACACTGGGGAGGACATGGAGGGCGAGTTGCTCCGGCCGCTCGACGATGATGTGCTCGCCTGCGGGGTCCCAGCGGATCATGTGGTGATTTTCGGGACGCTCAAGCAGGCTGGGTGGGACGGAGGGTGAGCACGGCGGGGGGACGACGGGCGGCGGTCACGTACGCGTAGAGCTTTGTGAGAAAGGTGGCTTGGGGCTTTGCGGGCTGCTGGGGAGCACCGTCGGGCTTTTGGGCGGGCGGGGACTCTTGCTTGGGGGACTGGGACTCGGACTGGCGCTGGGAGGACTCGGAGTGGGCATCGTGCTGGGCCTGCTGCTGATGGTCGCTCTGGAGCGGGGGCTGGGAGGTGAGGAGCTGCTGGCTGTAGACCATGCCGCCATTGGCAGAGAGGGGATAGGACTGGGAGTCCTGGCGGTGGTAGGGCTGGCGGTTGGAGTAGGTCTGGGGGTAGAGGTCGGCCATGTGTGGGCGGGGCACGAGGCGTCGGGAAGAAGGGAACGCGGGGGACGGGCTAAAGAGGCTAGCTTGGCGCGGGGGACGAGGGACAGGCGACGCGGGAGAGGAAAAGGAAGCGCAGCAAAGGGATCTGGAAGCCGGCGATAATATATAGATATCAGTCGTCGAGCGCAGGCGGTGGACTTATGGCTACCGACCGAGGGGAACACGTAAAGCCCTGCGAAGATGCCTCGAATTGGGCTGCGAGCCACGCAGGAGATAGGGGGCCCCTCGAGCGAACGCGTGCGCAGGCGGGGGTCGGCGTGGTCGACGCTGTCGGGGTCGACGCTGTCGGGGTCGACGCTGTCGGGGACGTGCGAGACAGGCTGCAGCCTCCGAGCTCGGAAGCTGGCGCATCTTTGTACTCGCTCGTCCGCTCGCTTCCCCTCCTCCGTCCTCTTGCACCGTCCGCAGGCCCATCGGATCTGCCGCAAACTCCCACCATTTCCGCGCGCGGGCGACAGTGCGCTCCCCCGGGTCCCCGCGGACGCACCCAGGCTGACACGCACGGCCGCGCATGGCCTCCTGTTAAGGTTCGCTCGCTGCCCCGTCAGACGCCCATTCCAGAATCCCAGCCACCGGCGAGTCCCAGCCACGCCAGCGAGTCCGCGCCCGGCCATCCGCTCAGGGTACCACGCACAGTCTGCAGCGCCTCCCATCGTCCACTCCATCTCGCTCTGATCGAACGTCCTGCCATTCATTGCAGCTGCTCGCGATCCCCTCCATCTTCCGCATGCCGTACCGTCCGCTATCGGCGCGTCTGCCCACCAGCTGTGCCACGCCTGCACCGTCTCGCACCACCCGCTGCGCGGCACGGCAGTCGTTCTATAGAATCGCTCGACAGGAGCCCGCTATCAGGCTGCGTCGCAGACCCACTCTGCGGGGTCACTTTGTGCATTCCGGTGGGCGTCGAGCCTGGATCGCGGCACCTCGGCTCGCGGGGAAACCGCCACTGCTCGCAGCAAGCGCCCGCGCGGTGGCAGAAGGCGCGGTGGCCGGGGGCGGGCGCACGTCCTCTGCCCATTGGCCGATCTGATTCGAGGGTGCCCCCCGTCTTCGGTTCCCACAGACCCTGGGAGGCGCGCCTGGGGTCCGCCAATAGTGGCCGGCGCAACTTGCCGGCACGCTTGACACGTTCTATTGCCCCCTGCGCAGAGACCTGCCATATCCGGACACCGTCGAGCCAATCCGCCCGCTCCTGCCACGCCAGCGACGCAGTGCCCGCACCCAGCCAGAGCACGCCCGCACTACAGCCTCGCGGGAGCCCCCCCCGCCGGCGCGCTCTGCCCTTCCGTGCACCGTGCCATGGCCCGCGCCTGCGCCGACGTCAGCGCTTCGCTGCAGCGCGAATTCGAATCCGCGATCCCAGCCCTCTGATTGGGACTTCTGCGCCACCCCCGCCCGCCCTGCCCGCTGCGTGCCCGCTGCGTGCCACCACGCTGATCGCCCCCGCGCTGCGAGATCGCCCCGTCACCTGCGCTGTCACCCGCGCGCCTCCAGCCGCAGCCCATGTGCTGCAGCGTGCGTCCGCAGAAAGCTTGTATCACAGCCCTGTCGAATGCACATATGCACAACCCAGATGTCCGAGCACCGCGCCCGGGCCAACTGCACACGCCGTGACATCAGCGTCTCTGCCACATCAGCCCGCTGACGCATCTCGACTATTGCGCCATCGCTCGCAGGTCACGCCGGGACTGCATGTGCGCACACACACTGCGTAAACGGGTGTATTTCAGTAGTCTACGGATATCCGGCGGTCGTAAGTACGGGTACTATGCAAGCTTGCGACCAGAGTCAGTACTTAAATAAGATAATGCTGCGGCGGGCGCCGGCGGTTTATGGTGCTGGTATTGGTGATGATACAGTGGGCGTGCGCAAGAACAGAATGCAGGAACATGGGGTAAGTATGCGGGCATGGTGTTGGGTGATGTGAATAGGGGAGGGTAAATGAGCGTCGGCGCGCAGCAGCACGGAATCCAAACGAGCGGCAAACGGAACGAGGTATAACCGTATCATACACGAAGCAAAGCCAATAGCGCGAAACACGTCGAGACCATAACCATAGAAGCCTAGGAACCCAGAGAGACGGACGGTCGCAAGCACAGCAGGGGTGGAGCAGAGCGAGGTGCTGAGCATCTTGCGTCTTGCACGGCGGAGAGCCTAGCTCTCGCCGTCATAGTGCAGCGTCATGCTCGAGAACGCGCCAAAGAGGTCGCCGTCCGCAGAGGGCTCGAGCCCGTCGTCCGCGCCGGGCGTGCCGGGGGCGCTGCCCGCGCCCGCAACGCCGCGGATCTGCGAGGGCGGGCGCGACTGCGTCGAGTGCTGCTTCTCGAGGTGCAGCGACGTCGACTCGTGCATCTGCCGGAAGTTCACCGCGTCGGCCCCGTTCGAGGCCGTCGGGAGGATCTGACGAGGCACCGCCAGAGCCAGACCATTGCAGAATGGTGACGGGGCGCATCCGGGCAGTCGGAGCGAGGATGGACGGGCGGGACGAGAGCGCGGATGGCGACGGTCGGCGGAGCGAGCGAACAGGCGGGTAAAAGACACGGAAAAACACGAGGATATCAGTGATTGTCGCAAAACTCGAAATCAAACCAGGTGCGCCCGTCACACAGCGCGAGCGAGCGCACGCGGCGCCGCCTGCACGGCGCGGGCGCAAAGACGCCAGGCAATGCTCGCCTCCACCGCTGACACGCACAAATGCAGAAGCAGCGCACGCAGGCCCAGCCCGCTCGGCTCGGCTGTGCGCACGACAGCCGACGATGCGGGCCGGCTCGCCAAGCGAGCAGTGCGCCATCAGAACGTCCACCAGCCTAGGTGCGCGGAGCCCCCGCCGATAAGCACCGGCCGGGCACGCATGGTGCACTGCACGCGCAGACTCAGCGGCGGCACGAGCCCTCCCGCGAGTGTGCGCTCGTGATCGGGCTGGATCGACGTGCGCCCGTGCGGCGCGGCAGGAGAAGCACTCGCGAGACGATGCAGGAACGGGGTGCGATTGGGTGATGCGTGCGGACGGACGACTTACCGGAGGCTGCGTGTTCCGGAGGAGGCCCCAGTTGATCTTGGCGAACCACTTGTGCTGCTTCACCTCAGACGCACCGCTCTTGCTGCCCAGACGCTTCGACTCTTCCTTGTCGAGCAGGCGCTGGATAATGTCCTTGCAGGCTCTACCGGGAAGCACGGTGCGGGAGGCGAGGGTGGGATGATGTCGCTGATGAGTACGGGCCCAGACCGTGCGGCAAAGTCGGGGCACTCACTGCGAGACCTTTGGCGCATCCCTGAACGTCACCTGAAGGTTGATGATGTTGTTAAACGTGTCGTTGCGCTCGGCACCCTTGAACGGCGTAGTCGCATACTGTCAATGCACACATGCTCGATCAGCACCCGTCCCGGAATCACATGCGGCTGAGAAGAAATGCAAATCGACGCACGATCATCTCGTAGATCAGGATACCCAGTGTCCACCAGTCCACCGCAGACGTGTGACCTGTGCTCTGAATCACTTCCGGGGCAATGTACTCTGTAAGGCATCAGATGCATCAGATCGTCGCGAGCGCTCAGACGACCGGATCGGGCGCACCTTCCGTGCCAACAAAGGAGTTTGCCCGGAAGTCCGCAGTACACGACCGAGTGTCAATTAACGGGATCTGGGAACGGGAACAGGTGGAGCGTTCTTCTGATGAGTACAATCAGATTGGCCGCAAAAGACTATTGCATACCCCGTTCTCCTCCTGGTGAATCATCGCCGGTCGGCCCCCACGCTCGTTGGATTGCTTGGCCAGGTCGAAGTCTGATAACATGATGTGACCAGATTGGTGCAGTAGGATATCTGAAGGGTTTGACATGATGGATCGTTATTAGCATACGCTACGCCAGAACAAGGCCTCGGCAGCCCAAAAATGGACTGCAGGTCAAGTATTGGGACACGTACTTTCTGGCTTGAGGTCCCGATAGATGAATCCCATGAGATGCAGATATTCTAGAGCGGCCGTGACCTCCGCAGCGTAAAATCGCGAGCCGTCTTCAGACAGACACTTGCCCGGTCGCGACTGCAGTGCACGGAAGAACTCGCCACCCATGCAGTATTCCATGCAAAAATAAAGGTACTGCTCCGACTGGAAGGAGTGGTGCAGCGTGACGATGAATGGATGATTTGCGGTTGCTAGGATCTCTTGCTCCGTTAATGCGCGCTTTATCTTCCTCCGCTCAATCATCTCCTTCTTGGAGAGCACTGTCCGCACCGGTGTAAAGCCACAGTATATATCGGAGGAGTTAGGATGACGCACCTTTCATGGCGAAGAGCTTGGCTGTCTTCTTCTCCCGCACCAGGTACACTTTCCCTACGTCGCCCCTTCCCAGCATTTTGATCTTTTGGAAACTGCCAGGGCTGACTTCGACCTATGGCAGCTTAGTATGGGCGCAATGTTGGCCTGAAGGAACGGAAGGCCACTCACCGACCTGACCTTGATAGAATGGCTGGAGTAAGTCCTCCGGAACGCAACCTTTCCTGGCCCCTCCATCGTTGCAGACGCGCTCGTCACCCGATCCTTCGACTTCATCACTGTGGGTATCGTGCCACTCCCGCGGGCTGCCCGCGCTGGACGTCCTCTCGACGACACCGACGACACCGTCTCCAGTGAGTCCGCTCCTTTCTCTGACGCGCTGGTGCCCTCCTCCACTGAATGAACGCCGTCTCCAGGTGCCAAAAGACCGTTCTTCGTCGGTGCGGCCGAGGTCGACTTGGAGCTGAGCGAAAACAAGTTCTTCGCGTTCGGCGCGGATGCGACGCGACGAATGAAGCGCGACGCGTTTGCACCAATCACTTTTGGCGACAGCGGCCCGGACCGCGACGGCGTCGGAGGCGGATGGGCGAACTCGAGCTGCGAGGACGCGGCTGTCTGGGGAACTTTCCGGCCCATCATGCGCTGCTTGTCAGACTTGGATTTGGAGCGTAACCACAGCTTGTCGCCGTTCGTCGGTTGCACGCTGTCCTCTGCGGGATATGAGCCAGGAAAGTACGCGGATGTGCTGGGTGTGCTCAGCGGAACGCGTGCTGGCATAGCCTGATTGGAGTCGCTGGACAGCGTGTTCGACGAGTTGTACGACGAGCGCTGGTCCGCGGAGACGGCGTAGACGGGGGTGCGCGACGAGTTGGACGTCAGGGGGGGAACGTTTGAGAGGACGTTGCCAGAATGGAATGAGTTGGTATCAAGAGTCAAGGCTGAGACGTTTCCAGCGAGCTTCTTCGAGGATTGGTTGCCGATGCGGAAAAAAGTTTTCCAGGCTGGAACGGACGGACTTGAGGGAGGCGAGGTGTGCATCCCGGCCGAACTGACTTGCGCCAGAGCTGGGCTGAGATTTTCGCCGTTGGAGTGGTACATGGGTGATCAGCGAGACAGCCGAGTCAGGCTAGGAACGATCGCAGAGAACCGACTCGAACTAGTTTGACTGGGTGTATGCGCCGGACGACAGGCCAAGAGATCCTTGACGAAGAGATGGGCGTTGTGTACAGAGAATGGTGCGCGACGGGGCGCAACTGGACGCCCTCTTCGCGGCGGGGGACGCCCTCAGAAGATGCTAGCTTTTCCCTCAGGTACAGTATGGCGCTTAGTCAGCCACGGCCGCCTCCTTTCGCGGCCTGGGCCATATCCGCCCCGCCCTCCCGCCACTCTGCGCTCGAACTCTTCAGCGAGACGAGCTCGCAAACGAGTGCGACAGAGCAGCCTGCAGAGCAAGAACCTGCACAAGAACGATGCGGAAGCTCGTTTGAGGCTCACTTCCGCGCGTTGCCATGCGACTTCGCTTCCAAAATGAAATGTCTCCGCTCCGTCCCGGCCCAGACGCTTGTCTTTCGACGGTTCTGTGAGCTTCGGCAGCCAGACTATTCCTCAGGAGACCTTTGGTGCATGTGGAACGCGCCATGTACCTGGACTTGGAAAGTTACTCTGTACTCTGGCTCAAAACGCAATACCTCGCGAACATGGCACCTTGCGAAGAAGACGCAATGTATCACTACATCATGGATTGGCGTACAGTTCCATGCAACCATCTCTTCCTCTTGCTATCTCTGTTGTTGCACTGCTGCGTATGCTCTGAGATCCTGGGCGATCAAGCAAAAGATCATCACTGTATGCTGCGACTGGGATTTGTGTGCGACATCACCACCGTCGGACTGGACCGTTTGCTACGAATTAGTAACCACATGCGACGCCGTATATATCACTCATCAGAGCCCCTTGAAAAACTTGCGGTGCTTACAATGCGAGTCAAAAATAGCGATGACATCCTGGGTCTTGACGAAGCGCTCGAAGCATCTGACGACGGTAAGCATACGCGCATATTACTTCCGCCTTCGACGGGCAGTCTCAAAGGACTGCAAACTCTGTTATCTCCAGATCCCACCTCATCTATTTCCCAACTTAGCGGCAGTTGTAGCTGAAGTTGGTTTCTTCGAGAATTCTCCCAGCATCATCGACGTGTCCACGGCCGTCCGAGCCAAACGCATTCCGCTATCTAATCCTCTTCCACTCTAATGAATGAGAGCAGCCCCGAACGGCTACCGACTGAAGACTTCAACAGGATGGGAAGCTGTCCAAAGCACTTGCCGGCGGATCAAGTACCAGCTCTCGACGATGACAGCTGCTCCTCGGTTCATGGACAACGTGCATGATGTTATTGCGCCACGAAGCTCAACGCTTCTGAGCCGCGGAGACGACGTGGGACGGCCTCTACTTGGCTTCACCAAAATTGATTTGATTGCATTCACACGCCGTGATCGAGTTCCAAGGGCGGCCACGATCGTGTCATCCAGGAGAGTTGTCTAAGTTGTCTACTAGGTGCAATCTTTGGACCGTCTACCAGTCGAGGAAGCCTGCCTGTTACGCTATGCTAGCCGTGCGTACGCTCACGACGATAATTTCTCCTTGCATGACTGCCATGCATCAGAATCCTGTCTTGGGTTACTAGATTCATTCGTGCATTCATGGTCACCCTCCGAGCGATCGGCCTCGTGCATAGTATCATCTACTCATCTCTGCAGCATACTTGACGACTATGACTCCACATCGAGATCCTGCTTCCACGGAGCGTCGAGAGACCTGGCCGCATTCATGCCAGAGACATCTCAACAACTGAACTCATACTGTCGGTCCAATCCGGACGATTCACACAGTTAAGCGATAGATCCGAACCTGCGCATTCGAGTCAAATTCGCAAATATTGCGGTCAACACGGTTATCATTGAGGAGCCGAAATTGATCGGATGATCTTGTCCTCTGTCGTTCTCGCTCTGCTTCGCCATCTTACAGCCTCCCGCCTCCGTCGCAGTTCGATGTTTCAAGTTCGCTTCGCATACGGGGATCGAAGGACAGCGAGCTCGCAAATCTCTGATCCTGCGGGGTTCTGCGCATTCTGGCGCGGAGATGGGCACTGCATACGTCTTCGGTTTCCGTGTACATCTTTAGTACAACTACAACAGTCAACGTGGGCGGGGTTCGACGTTCAATCCCGTCAGCGCAGCTGTTGATCATCACCTTCCTCGTCAAGGCGCTGTGCCCATCAGGCGCGCTCGACGTATGCGGGGAAATTGCGCCTTGAGAGCGATCACGCCCTGAGACAGTTCCTTGTTCATCTCCTTGCTAATGTCCGAGATGATGTAGGATGATGTTGATGCGTTTGAAGCCTGCGGGGGTGGGTGGAAAATTTAAGTGATCGTTCGTGGCCATTTCGAGGAAGTTGGATGCTTGCGTAAGGGAGCTATAAGGGTCTGGACTTCTCCGGCTCTCGGCTTGACCCGGGGATGCCCTCGTATAGCCGTGTGGCCTTTGCACGCTGGACCTTCCTGATGCGGAGGGTATCAACTATGCGATACGTGCTTCCAAGCGGGAAGCACGGTATGTGAAGTGTGCCCTCCCGCGATGCGTCTATGTAAGACCAGCCAGCATGACGAGTAGCACGAGTGAAGAGTGAAGGTTCATTTTTTGTTAGCGTGCATAGCTGGAACAAAGCTAGAGCCATGAGTTCATGATGCAGCAGCTGGCCCACCGGGATGTCGGGATCGGCGCATGCGAAGGAGTGTACACGGAGGTAGCCGCCATGCTTGAGCCTCCGAGAAGGAGCGACCGTACCCGCTGCACAAGGCTGCACGATCCGCGCAGTAGAATTAAACTTATAGCTGGAGTGCTTAGTAGAGAATTGGATCTTGCCCTCGGCCAACGGCCGACGCCATGTGAGCTGTACGTTTGTTTAGATCCCTGATACCCATGAAAATTGAGAGGCGGGTAATACCAGCTGCGGCCTGCAGCACGCGAAGGCCGAATACACACCGAACCCGAACCCGAACCCTCACGGATAATCCGTTGTCTATATTCCAGCGATCTGTCGACTCAGTGATCAAGCCGGTTAGGACGGAGCTGACGTGCACTGTGGGCCTGTGGCTGTCTCGATCGCACACCACCGCTGCGGGATGGGAGCTTGGAGAAACGTTGTGGGTCGGGACATGCGTCAGCATCACGCACTACAAACGCTGGGAGCACAGTGATGACTGTGCCCGAAATTCACGACGTGTTATGTACGTGAGACGCGGCGCCGGGGAGAGGAACCGAGTCAGAGAAGCGAAAATTGCCACAATCTGGTCGGCGCAGTAGCCTGAGACCTGATGCTGGAAAGAGGAGTGAGATGGGGGCAACATACAAGCGGAGGAATCCATACGTGTTCCAGGAAAGCGCACAAGCGCGTATGGTCGCATGATCTGATTGTGCGTGTTCCGGCCGCCGTGGGTTTTGCTTTTCGTCGGTCTTGAGATTCGGTCGTGAAATTCAATGTGTATGTGAATATATCATCCCGACCGAGAGTGATGATAGCCGCGGATTCTACGGAAGCCTTATCAACCAGAAACGATCAAACGTCCAGCATGATCGTGAGATATGATGAAGTCCACAAAGATCAGCAATGCCCAAGACCTACCTGGAGGCTGAGAGGGTCCGAATACCGAGATGGGGCATGCTGTTGTACAAATGTCCGATGAAGGATCGGTACTACTGTCAGCGATTTGACGAACCACACGTTAAAGCTGACCTGTCGGTTGTAATAAAGCGAGCACCAAACCTTGAAATTGAATGGAGCTATGTAGAATACCCGTCTTCTCGTGAATAGTCTTCTATCAGTCCCTAGAACATCGTATGAGTGAATGACACGTACGCTCACATACTTGCGCGACAAGGAGCATGATTACTGTACTTCTTGTGCTTCGATCGTCTTCCAAAGGGTGCACAGCTCCACATCCCTCTCCCATATTGGCAGCAAGTCCGAGAGAGAGTCGGAGTGTTGTCAGCTCGTTTGCGACCCGCGAGCCAGGCTAGACCGATCTGTCATGGAGCATGGTCCGTGTCCCTGATTTTGAGTCATGGTACCATCAGCCGAAAGGTAGCTTTCCGTGTTGGAAGCGACCATAGGTCCCAAAACATTTGTTCTGAGAATACATAGATCTGAGCCCAGCACCTTGAGAAGATGATGACAGACGATGATTTCAATAATGAGACCGCGAGTTAAGACACGATGAAAATGTATGGGGAGCAATCTCACGGGTCCCAGGTGAGACGTAGTCGTCACTTTAGCAATCTGTGTTCCTAGATCCATGACAGTAAGCATCGATGGACAGTAATGTTCACGTACAGACGTCAGGGCATGCTCCATAGCCCTGCATGTGTATTATCCTATGCTTAAGTCTGCGCGCGAGGGGATGGAGGACTTTTTGCACTAGAAATAACAGAAAATGCTTAGAATCGAGAGGCGTGGAAGAAATCAAAAGCGCCCAAATTCAAAGTTCAACAATCGATTTCGTTATCAGAGTAATCATCCATTCAAGACTTGCACCGACAGTAAGCTAGAAATGTTCCAGTCTCTTCAAAGTCAATGGTTTCTGTCGGATAAACGGGCTGATGGAACGTAAAGCTTTCTATTTCGTACCCGGCGAGATCATGCGTTGCATCGACGAACGAATCGATTGGAGCAGATGCATCTAATCAGGTATTTCAGCGAGAGCATCGGAGGATGACATGATTGTGGACGGGGTTCGTGAGTATAGAGACGCGTTCGCACCTTCCTGAAGCAAGTGGTCTTCGTCTTCCATCTCGCGACCATTCCCACACAACGCGACTTCTTCAACTCGCTTTCAAGCGGAGGGTAAATTCTCGCAAATTGAAGGCCAGTGCGGAACAAGGTTCGTGGCCCGCAGTTCATTTCTCAGAGAAAGACGCCGTGTAGCAGATAGTCAAGACATTCACATGCGATAATGGGTGTACAGGTGTTGCAGTACGGAGCGACGGCTTGTATGAGAAGCATGCTGTTACAACACATCTATTCGCAATTGGATTGTGCGTCGTCAGACTTTCAGGCGTCGAATGTGCAAGAGAATCCCTGTTGAAACTCGCCTTTCGCGCGGCACGCCCTCACTGCGCACCTCCACAGGGTGGTCTCCGATACATAGCGGATCAAATCTCGGCTGGCATGCACGGTCGCATTCTTGCCTTGCCGGGGACCGTGCAAATACTCACCACGGCATGATGTGGATCCAGGACCCGCTTGGACGGTTGGAAATCTCGTTGCCAGCCCGCCTCGCTTGATCCTGCCTGAGCGGCGCGTGTTCTGATTGCAAAATGCTTGCATGTCTCCTTGCTAATATCTCGCACCTCGGGAGCGAACCTGCACGGCCTCCACCGCATCGGTGAAAACGGTGGCATCATGAGCGCCGTGCACGTCGGAAATGTCAGAGACGGCGGCGCGGGTCTTGCAAGCGTTCAGAAATGCACCGTCCAGAGCACGTCGGCGCGACACAGCATGCATGGAGCATGACGGGCTCAACATATGTGCGATGGAGACAGCCGCGCGACAAGTGGCAGAATATTTTGTTGCGCAGTGAAACCGGGCCGCATAAGGCTTTGGAGTTGCGGAACCGCGAATAACGGAAGATGACGCTAGCTCATGAAAGCTCGCTTACGTAATGGAGAGATCTGCTGAGATCTGGAGAGGTACGAGTTCTTAAGTGAAGCTCCTGCGCGCTCGTACAGTTCGTCAGGACGGTATATCTGGCCCGCTTGACTTGGCGGGTTTCAGTGCAGCCGTCCAACTATTTCTCCTGGTTCGTGTTTTACGACTCCCTCGTGTTGACCCGCTTTTCACTTTTGATTTATAATCTTGGATTCTCCGATGCCATTCCTGACTTCGCAGGCACCTGCTGGTACTTTCGAGAGGAGATATAATACACCTCTTCTGTGGATTTGGACCAGCGATTCCCTCTCACGACCCGAACGAAGTCTGCAGTCATGACCGTCTGCGATGACTCTGAGACGCGCCCCTTGCTGGATGCAGCGACCGAACGGCTCGAGTCCTACCACTCCACGGGCGATGATGGTTCGGTGCCAACAGAGCTAGCCTCGCCGAACAAAATTTCCGGCCGCGATCTGGGGTGGGTCCTGGCGGGCCTTTGGAGTGCAGTCTTCCTAGGCGCACTAGACGGCAGGTCACTCGGCATCTCTTGCACCGCATAATCCGCTTACGTGCGGTGGTGAGCAGGGACCATCGTTGCGACATTGCTTTCACCCATTGGGAGCTACTTCAATGAGTCCAATCGCTCATCATACATTGGAACATCGTATCTGCTCTCTGTATGTTGTTTCACTCCCTTATACGGTATGTCTGCGTGCAATACATATATTGACGGAACCGTGGCTGAAGGACATGTAAAAGGTCGGCTATCGGACATCTTGGGTCGCAGAGGTGCCATGTTGCTAGCCTTGTCGCTCTTCGGTAGATCATGCGGTGCTTGAACCAGGAGCGCCTGTACTGACGTTCTCTCAGGGTCGGGCACGTTGCTGTGCGGGTTGGCTCCTTCCATGGACGCTCTTATCGCAGCCCGTGCGATAGCAGGCATGGGAGGCGGGGGGTAGGTGGACAAGCTTTCTCCATTCAGTGTTATTCTCACATTCGAACCGTACATCACAGCGTGATGACAGGTGAGCTGCGAGCTCCGATATACCATGACGTCATTCCCTCAATGTCGCAATTCTTCTGCAGTGTCCAGCATTGCGGTCACGGATTTGATTCCTCTGTGAGTACGTCCAAATCGATTTTGAAATGTAGAACCCATGATTTTGTCGCAGCCGCCAGCGAGGGCTCTACCAGGGTATGACTAATATGTACGTGACCCTTCGGCTCGGTCATCTCGCAGCTTGACAAACAGCGCGCTCAGCCTCTTCGGGCTCGGAGCGGGCCTCGGCGGTCCTCTCGGAGGGTGGATGAACGATGTACTGGGATGGTCCGTTTCAAAACCATGTGTTCGTACACGAGTGTTGACACACTATCCTTTATCAGGAGATCGGCTTTCCTTTTGCAGGTCAGCGCCCATGAATCAGAATTTCCTCGATCATGCCAACGATAATCATTCCTGACTTCAGATGCCGCTTCTGGTCTTTTCTTTCGTTCTCGTAACGCTAAAGGTGTCTATACGGCTGCCCGACGAGATCGAGAACCAGAGCGTTCGTGCGAAATTGCGCCGGATAGACTTCCTCGGATCTTTTACCCTGGTCGGCACGGTCGGCTGCCTGCTCCTGGGTATCAGTCTCAAATCTACTGAGGAATTACCTTGGTCTAATCCCATCATTTGGGGTCTGCTGCTTGCGAGTGCTATTTCGTGTGCTTTCTTCATTTATGTGGAGACATATGTGTCCCCATATCCGGTGATGCCCATGCGACTCATCAAACAACGGACGCCGCTGGCTGTCTCACTATCCAACTTTTTCGGGAGTGTTGCCGCGTTTTCTATGGTAGGTGTTCTTCACACGTGCTCGCGAATGTGTCGCTGACCTACGAATTAGTTGTACAATGTACCTCTAGTACGTTGGCGGATGTCTGCGTTGTACTAGACGCCACTGACGAAATGTATAGTATTTTTCTGCCGTTAGGTTAAATTCATCAACAAATGCAGGTGGGTCCAGGCTTTACTTTTCTCGATAGTACCCTAGTTAACCAGTCTTCACAGGATTGCACTTGCTGCCACATTCAGTATGTTCGTCTTATCGCCCTACGGCAGTTTTTTGACATTTCCCTTACCTAGATTGCGATCTCAACGGGCAGCGTGTTTGCTGGCTGGTGCGTTCTACGAAGAACTGATGAAACCGCTGGTTCCTAACTCCGCCTCCCAGGCTTATGAGAAGAACCGGGCAGTTGTATGCCCTAACACTGATTTCGGCCTCGTTGACGGTGATCGCCACCATCTTAGTGGCGCTCTGGAACGATAACACGGCGACGTACCATCTATGGTTGGACGTCGTACCGCAAGGCTTTGGAATGGCCAGCGTTATCACCACTACGTTGATCGTGAGTACTGAGGCAGCATCTCGTCAGCCTCGTGATTTGTCCAGCTGATGAGGAGCCGCTCAGGCTATGATTGCGAGCGTCACTCGGGAAGATTTGGCGGTAGCCACTGGCAGTATGTTGTCCAAATGTGACGCGCGCTCCGCGCACTCATCGATGGATTCACAGTCACATATCTTTTCCGAACCACCGGACAGGTCATCGGAGTCAGCCTGGGCGGCGCGCTATTGCAGGCCATACTCACCAGAAAGCTTCGAGAACGTATCACAGGGCCTGGGGCAATGGAGGTACGTCCACATTGTCGGGTCATACTGCGGTGACAAACTCATCCCATTTCTCATAGATCATAGAGCATATCCGGCGAGTAGTGAAATGATCTATCGTCTGCCCATGCTCATGTGTTCTTCAGACATTCAACAAGCATTATACCCGAGCTGAGCCCACACCTGCGCGAAGCAGCTGTGAGCTCCTACGCCGACGCCTTACGCGTTGTTTTCATCTGCCAGGCTGCTGTTAACTTTATTTGCTTATTATGCTGTCTGCCGATACAAGAAAACCCCCTCCCGTATGTACCCCCTTTCCCCAAGGTGTAGTGGATGACTCACTGACGTTTTGATTGCCAGAGGGACACACGAGGAACAGGAAGCGCAATATCGCAGTCGGAAGAATACCATCAGTGGACACCCTTCAGACACTAGCGAGTCATGATGTTGTAGGATAGATCTTTGTACATATACATCCACATATCTGGAAACCTAGCATTAGCATCCTCGGACGGAAACTTTCTGCCTTTTGTGTGGGGCGATCACCCCAGGCGCTTAGAAGTATTCGGCTCACGCAGCGAATGAACGAAGGTTATGATTGCGGTGGTTTTGGTTGTGTCTCCTCTATCCATCTTCTCGGTCGCTTCTCTATAACTGTGACCCGCCGCTTCGACTGCCCCACCTCCTCCGAGCCGTCGTCCGCATACCGGTCCCGGCTAGTTCGTGCGGGGCATGGCAGTACCGCAGATGCAGACACCGTGACGACGCATGCGATGAATGTGAGGGCAAAGAGCGAGGAGACAAACGTGCGCCGCTGGCGGTGGGTGAAGTTTAGTGTTCTAGCAGGGGTCATTTATGATGTCTGCGGGTTGATGTTAGCTCCATCAGCAACGCTTCCAAGAATAGCTGCTGCGCACCGTTCTCAACAGCCCATATCTCCACTGCGTTATGCAAGGCAGTGCGGCACGGTGGCGGCGGTCGCGGGTAGCAAGTCGGACGATGTGCACGGCAAAGGGCAAAGTGACGATAGGGCGAGGCAGGGATCACGTGCTACGATGGGGCCTGGGGCGGAGCCTGAATGATTACGGTGCCGGGGCATGCCGCTGCCGCTGCCGATCCCGTTCGTGTCGGGCGGGGTGCTGAGTACGAGAGGCCGAGTTGACGCTGTCTGTGGGTCGAGTCCAACTTTCGCGCTGTGGGCTTATAGCCTTTCAAGTCGTTCCATCTGACTCAGTGCTCGCATCTCCCCGTTCTCAGTCAGTCAGATTATGTCAACCCAGGATAACAGAGAGCGCAGTGTGTCCGGAGACATCGAGGTAATCACGAGTCCTATCATCCGCGGCCCCCAGCTCATCCGTGTGCAGAGCTCGGATGTAGGCTCCCCTGGACCCAACGACGGCAACGATATCGGTTCGTCACACCAGCCTGGTAAGCCGGGGAGAAAGAAAAACCCAAAGTATGCAGCCATCTGCCACACTGGTACCGTGTCCAGCGTGATGATGCTTACGTGCTCTGGTTTAGCTCGCAAGCTGCCAGGCGCGATCAAAATCGGATTGCCCAGAGGGAGTTCCGTCTCAGAAAACAGCAACGTGTCAGTCAAATATTGCTCTCATCTGCCTTGGCGAGCTGACCCTGTCGTAGATTCGTGATCTAGAGGCCAGCGTCGAGATCCTCTCTGGTGGCAAGGATGAGGCCCTCGCGCACCTGCGCAAGATTATGAAAGGTGAGTGCGTCAGACCCATCTCCTAGGTTGCACCGACGGATGCCTGTGCTGTGGCGCAGATTTGATGCACGAGAATCACGTCCTACGTGGGCTGCTGCGCAATCTCAGCAATTTCATCGGCGACGGCGCGGGGGGTCTCCTCCCCAAGCTCGGTTGGGACATCAACGACTTCAACAACTTCCTGAACAAAGGCGAGACTGACACCGCCTGGGAGAGCTACCAGCGGAACAAACAAGATTCCACTGGTGTCGTTGGCTCGTCCGGAGGATCCTCAACCGCACAGAAACGTGCGTCCGAGGAGGACCCCCTGGGCATCCGCACGAAACGCCCCCGTTCACTCAGCGACCAGAACGGAGATGACCGACACGAAATGTACCCGTCCCTTGTTCCCCTGCCCACCGCATCTGGCTCGGGCGCTACGAATGTCGGCGGCATGTACTCGACTGGGCGGTCGTCTCACGCGGACTTGTTTGACCTCATGCGGGGCTCGTCTGGCTCTCCCATGTTCATGCCCTCCACCAATTCGCCGACTAACCCCTCAGGCCAGTTTGGCGGACCATCTCCTTCCGCCACTGGATATTCCTCATCGTATCTGCCCTCGATGCACATGTCCGCCGATCCCAGTATACCACCGATACCCACTGTGAACGCGCGCTCTGCACCCGCACCATTAGCTCCGTCAAGATCCGCAGCGGCGCCGCAGTCCGCCCCGGAGGAAGACATGGATCCAAAACGCCACGAAGCATATAAGCTTATTCAGTAAGCGCTGCGGCGACTCGGACATAGCGGCTTTATTGAGCATTGACCTGTCTAGCTATCATCTCGACAACTTCAAGCGCAACCACAATTATTGTCTACCTTCGTCACTTCGTCCAACACTGGTCCAGAGGTAACGAGCAGTCGCGTCGGGTATCTCGCCCCTCTCTGACAGTTGGCCGTCCCTCAGGTCCATAGCACACGGTGGGTTCGTCCATATAGCGCTTGCTCTGCGTATTTAATGTCACTTTCAGAGGGTGTGATTGACAGCATCTTGCATCCTGAGCTTCGCGATCGCATGATTCTTCTTCGAGGTACGATCATGATCGACTTCCTTGCTTGTGCTAGTGGGCTTAGGCATGTCACGCTCGACACAGCACGCTTCGACCTCGTGGAGTGCCTGCACGATTATCGAACAGCGGTGTCCATTCACGGCGACGATGTCCTCGCACATAGCAACTGGGAGATTGGCGAGAACTGGATTCGAAAATACAAGTGCGCTCCATCTACCGTTCGTTCATCTATTCTGGGTAATTCATCCCATGCAGGGTTCTCATTGACCAGGAGACACTCGCTATCACGAACCGTTGGCGACGGGAGCGAGGAGACCCCGAGCTCCGTCTCTCGGATATGGGCGACGATGCCCAGGGCACACCTGTGTGAGAGGCATGTAAGGCTATTGTACACATCGGATCCGTGGATTCGTCAGAGGGATCAATGTTCACAACATTGCTCTATGTATTATAACTGTCGTAGACGTTGTTGGACTGGTGTGTACAGCCGTGTGTGTATGTCCATGAAGACGTTGCAGCTACCATTATATGGCGACGCATGTACACCACAGTCTATATGGAAATGCATATCTATGACTGCCTTTGATCTGTATCTTTGCCGAGGAGTTCCGGATGCAATGGTGAGAGGAGTGTGTCGAACTGCTGGCGTCGGGCAGTGCAGTATATCTGGATAAGTCGAATCCCGTCTCAGTTTCCTGACGCCTTTCGAAAAATAATACACACAGTGATAGTGCAATAATTGACGGCAATCACCAAGAAGCCTTCTTCACACCGGGCAGCTCATTATTCAGCGCCTTCAGGCGGAATTGATACTGCAAGACACTCAGCGACCGCTTGCGCAACCTAACCAAACAGCGAAGACACACCCTGCACAGGCCAAATTCGCCAATAATTCCACGCCCTCGGCCAGTCTCGACACAGCGGTTCTTGACCGTCGTCGGGCGGGTGTACTTGCCGAAGGTGTTCAACTGGAGCTGCGCCTGGTAACGCACCTGGGGCGGGAGCGTCTGGTTGCGCGCGACGTAGAGGTATGCGCGGCGCACGAGCTCGTGCGCGTTCACGCCAGCGCGCGCTTTCTTGTCGCGCAGGATGCGCGCGTTGAAGCCGGCGGGCATCGCGAAGGGGGGACTGGGCGGGAGGGGTGCTTGAGAGGAGAGCGGAGGTAGCTGAAGCGCCGGTGACCGCAAACTTCGGCACGCTCCGTTCAGCGTACATATAGGCGCGCATGCGATCCCTGCGACGCGTTTAGCCGTGCTTTGGCCGAGCCACCACTTGACTTGTATTGCGGAACGTATTGGCAGCACACGAGCACTGTCTCAAGTACAAGGAAACCCATCACGGGGATATTCTGCGGCATAAGGATCATGGAAAACCGCCTCCCGAGGCCGACGAAAGATGTTGCCCCTTCGTGGTCATGAGCCTCCGTGCATGGGCTAGTGGTTATATATCCACCCGACGAACACCTGGATCCAGAAAGGGGGGAGATCCACAGATGCGAGATCTTCGAGCGCACAGGCACGCTCGTTTCCGTATCTCCTCTCTTGGTAAAGCCACTTCGAACGCGTTGGGAATCCACGGCGTACTCAAAGAGGCCACGTGGGATGAGGATGTAGCAATGCCGATGCTATATGCTGTTCAGGCCGAGGCCCGCCTTGAAGGAACGTCTTGCAGACGCAAGCCCTTTTATATCTGGGCCACGCTTGGCCAAACAGTGCTGAAGGCGTACCTGAGATCTGGGCGGTTCTGGTTCGTTCGAACAGAACGAGCTCCATATCTCGTACGCCTCATAGTAACGTTGATGGAAATGGGCCGTGGCCGTCGCGTTGTAGGCTTCAGTTCCCCGGAGGATTCGAAAAGCAGTCTCTTATGCTTTGACTATTCAGGCGCTCCTATACACGCTATACACGCAATGGAAGTCCGAGGATCCAAAGGTTCGCATCGGATGCCAATATCATTTTTGCTGGAAACCCGTTAGCGGTCCCGAAAGAGAGACTTTCCATTTTGAGATGTCACGACGTCGCATGTGATAGCTCGTGTGGCGAAGCGTTGCGGGATCTCGAGCTACACCGTAATGACTGCGAGCAGTCAGCTCGCCGTATCCACGTTCCCATCGGCGGTAATTCTCACAAATCACAGATATCAGGCAGACAACGTGTTTGCTCGTCCGAGGATGCTGATTATGTCCATTGACCGTGTACAAGCTTTCGGCCGTTCTCGATGCTCTGCGGTTCCGCTCTAGTCCATACTTGTCGCTCTCTGTACCCTCACCTGCCAGGGCCCGCTTGCTCCAACATTGTACTGCTGCTTCTCTGACCAATCCTTGACGTCGACTGTGGATGTCTTCCATGGAGCCATTCTCTCTAGGCAATCAATCACCTCCAGCCTCCCGCGTTGCGTCCAGCGGTGGACAATGTACATAAATCCGGATTCCTTATTTGCTTGTTGGAAAATACCGGCCCTGAGAATTCCTCTCTGCTGCGCCGGACCTTACTATGTTCGTTCTGTCGCCGTTGCCTCAGCCAAGCAGTACACCATGAGGATGCTATATCCGCCATTCTGCTTCCTGCCGGCGGTCCCAGATCTGTCTCTCACACATCTATTCGGAATTTATGTCCCATACGCTGGCTTTCTAATTCATTTCCGGAAACTTCGGCTCTCCACTGGTTTGGTCGATTATGTCGCACATGCAAGTGTGTTGTGCAACGTCCTGGAGTCTGCTCGCCGCCGACCATCGATGTCAGTGCGGAGGGACCGCTGTCGTCATCGGTCGCATTCGATACCCAATCTGTCCCACCTTGCCGCTATGTTTTCTCACTACATCACGTACGTTATTGTTCCGGCAACCTTCCATGTCGCAGTCCGCGATCCGACTCCTTTGAACGACACACGAGATTCTGCCTGAATCTGCGCGGTCATCACGACACCCTGGGGGTCGTCAATATTCCTGCAGCTTCCCAACGCCCCGCTGACCTCCTGGGCGTCGTGACGTATCCGGGGCAGCCGTCCGCGCGCAAGAACGGATCTCCCGTGGGCCCACCGTCATGGCTGCTCCGGACATTTGCCCGGCGGTCTGAAACGATCACCGCATCACATCACCCTTTATCAGGTTTCCATTGTCCCCACCTGCCACGCGAAATAACCTAGCTAGATACCAATCATATTGAGAGATCGCCATGCCGCTGGCACGCTGCGTGCTCTCGATAGCTCGTGTACGGATTGTGCACGGATGCGGATGCACATTGCAGCGTGCACGGAGGCTCATGACGCCCGTGCAGCCGGCTGCTAGATGTCCGCTGACCTAGCGTCGCCCGCCCAATAAAAGGCTGAGTTCTTGCCCGAGAAGCCTACGCCTTTCTTCCTGATGGCTAGCAGCAACACGACCGCCAGTGCATCATCCACCTCGATTGCTAATACCGCAGACGATGAATTCATCCTTCCATTCGAATTCTCGACGAATCCCAACGCAGACATGCGCACAGTCAATGTGAAGCACGTCGTAGCCGGTGCCGCGGAGCCAGAGGAATTTTACAAGGTCCGCTTCCCACCTCGCCAACATATAAAGCGCCAAATAACGAGAATATTTGTGCTCGTTCACAGTTCTTCCATCCACTGACAGGCGTGACCACCGGCGTCACATCCATCCATCGCAGGAACCTCGCGACGCAACGCTGGGAGAATGCGGGTGAAGTCGAATGGACCAACAACTGGACCGCTCACGTGTATTTCGGGCTCGAGCGGGTACTCCCTCGGTGTGATATGGCTCGGTTATCAGCTTAATCATGTCCTGCATAGGTCAACATGAAGGAGGTCCGGCAGCTGCACAAGAGGTCCAGCAAGTATGTTGAGACGCCGCCTCACTTGCCTTATGACTTGTTGCCCGGTGTTACTGATCATCACTCTTTGCCAGGTCGCGTAGGTTCAAAGCCAAGGGCATAGAGTACAAGTGGAAGATTGCGGACAACGGGACAGATCTATTCGTGAGCATCTATCAGGTCAATAGGTAGCGGTGATTATATCCATTTGAGCAGTGTGTTAACCTGCGAGGCAAGACGATTGCGACATGGACGCAGGAAGACGTGACGCTACGCGTCATACGCAGCGCAGAGCCTATTCTTGATCGTGTTGTGTTCACCTGCTTCCTGAACTTGTGGATGAAGAACATCAACGCGTGGTAGGAGCCCGTCTTGCCGTGTATCTGTACTCAGTCCTGTGTCGATAGGTGTGTAATAGTAGGTTGACGAATGGCAGTGCGTGCGATAGTGTACAGGTGGAAAGCGGCGACAGCATGCGACCCGGTATCTATGGCCGGAGAACGAGAAACGATGGAAGCGAAGGGGCGGCTCTGTAGCGGTCATCGTGCCTCAAATTGCACCACTGGCGGAGACGAGGTGAGCAGCGAGCAACAGGCATCAGTGATGGCGACGCACTTCGTTTTGTCCTCTTCTTGTACATGATACGATGCCCGCACTCCCTGCACCGGATTGGCTCCCGGGATTTGATCTCGTTTTTTGCACCGCAGTCTGCGGCAAGTGAGCGATGGTTGCGACGCTGGTATGCGGCAGAGTAGCTCACCTGCACAGAGGTACTCCATCTCCTGTCGCTGGGGCATGTACGCCGCGCCGCCAGAGGCCGGAGGGTTGCCGTAGTTCCCGCCTTGCTGGGAGCTCATGGCTGCAGGGGGCAGAAAGGTGTTTGTCCACATTTGGCATGTGGCGGCCCGAGTTATGGGCGCCTGCGAAATTGTCGAGCTCAGCACCGCCGCAGGCTGTGCAGACACACATCGCAACGCCCAACAGGCCAAGATGAAAGCGCACGCCGCGTGACATCGCTTTCGTATCGCGACGTTGCTTGGCACTAGTGTTACCGTACATGGCGGGGGCGTGGCTAACTCGTCGCATTCCGAGGCTCCGTAGGTCCGTCGCGCGACAAGCCTGCCATCGTGGCATGCCGACCGTGGCCATCAAGAAACATGTCCCATCAACACCGTCCGCCGGGAAGACCCTGCAATGCCCAGCTCGCACATGTCAGGAAACAAGTAGCGAGGATACTAACAAACAGATGTAGTCCTACCAGTCGAACCGACGCCAGAAAATCAGGACAGATTTGACCTCGGGTAGATTAAACACAGTAGATATGACTTCCGACCGGATGGCCTACTGACACCGACGTCGCTCTGGAACGAGCAGGAGGACAGCGGAAACCGACATCGGTGTGAGGTTCGAGCTTGCCACTGTCAGGCCGCCACAGGCGCGGCGGTTCCAAGCGGGGATACCTCTCCTCCGCATCTCCTTGTCGACAACCGTCTATTTTGATCGTCTCAATCGCCCGCGCTGCGCTCTTCGAGACTGCAATCAGCGACACCCTGCACCGATGACTCCATGACACTTGCGCTATCTCTGCTTGGCAACCACAATACGGGTCCGTTTCCAAGGCGGCACCCTATAATAGGCCCTCGGACGCTCGCAGTGGCTCAGGTCGCCTCCGGCTGCCTTTCCGTTCTGCCATGCCTACCACTCTCCCCTCCTTTGTCGAGCTCATGGCCTCCCTCGGCCTCGACAACAACCCCACTACCACCGGGCCCGCTCGACATGGGTCTGGCACTCACCACTCGCGGTCCTCGTCCTACTCTTCCACAAGCTCTATGTCGTCGCAATCAAGCACTGTATCATCAACATACTCATCGACTCATTCTGATATTTATTCCAACACCTCACCATCCATCGTCGTCTCGCGCGAGACCGACGAGCCTCTTGCCTCCAATCGCGACTGGGACATGGACAGGCGGCGGACCCGCGCCGCGCGCTTCTCTCCATACGGCCCTGCAATCGTGAGCTCCCATCCCAATGCTGCAATCGCTATGGACCAGCTGACGACCGCGCAGTCACATACTAGAAGAGGTAGCATGCCGGTGATGCCTACAGACGACGATCTGAAGGAACGACCAATCCGGGTATGTAATTAAACCATAATTTCATTTACCGGGCTCATCATGTAGCGAAATCAGGCACTGTCTACCTCCCCTCGCCTCTCTTCAACCCGGGTTGCGGGCCGAAGAGGTTCAGTACTGAGCCTCAGGAACCACCGCCCAGAGAAACTAAGGCTATCCGAGGGCGACCTGCCCGCGCACACTCCGATCTCAACATTTGTCCGTCGCAAGACGCCGCAGACATCCCCAACATCCCCAACCTTCCCTACCCTGTCCAAGAAGCGCTCGTCCACCCCCTCACTGCCCGTCTCCATCCCGACGCTTCCGCAGTTCTTCCCGCCGACCAACTACGCCGGGTATAACACTTCAGACACCGAGGAGGATGACATGCAGACCGATCTTCCGCTGCATCGCCTCGCTGGCGCCCGATATGTCGTAGCGAACGAGTCTTCAATTCGATCGTATCGCAGCGGTGACATCAATCACCGGTCGCTCCCGCAAGCCAGCGCGCTCGAAAACCGACAACGCCACATCTCTCCCATCGCCTGATTGCACCCACACCCGGACATTTGTTTATTGACTGTTCTTGTACCTTGACAACTGTATCATGCATTGCCTCGTTCATTGCTTACCGTGTTCTTTCGTAACTTGCTCGGCGTTCCTCAGTCCGTCCGGACGATCTTTACGACAACACACTCACTAGCTCTCTCGTGCTCCGGCACACATCCCCCGTGCGCGTCGCTCCTTGCTTAGCCGCTATTTCTTGCATTTGCAGTAGTCGCTTTTGGCTAGCACACATTCCTTGTTCGCCATGGACAACGGACAATTTGTAGCAGCTCGAGATCGTGTATCTACGCGACCTGCCTCGTGCGCTGCGTGTACAAGGTTTCCATTGCAGTCCATAGAAATTACATGATCTGTACAGATCTATCAAAAGCTCAGTCGTGGGCATCTTCATCGGGTCCGGGGCAGTTCGCATCGAGATCATCCTGGTTGTCATACTGCGTACCACACCAGAAACAATAGGCATACTTCTGACGCAGGTAGTCCAGGACTAATTCCAGCCTGTCTTGTGCCTGGAGACGTCGTTAACAACTGGATATATTGCAATAACCGGGTCGCTTACGCTCAGACGCAGGAACTGGGTTGCTTCCTCGATGTCTTCCTGTGAATACGGTGTCTTGTGTAGCTCCGGTTTTTCAGCCGCAGAGCTGGAGTCGTCATCCAGCGCAGACGTTAGCGGTTGTAAAGCATCAGCTTGCATGCGCGCGCGCAAACGGCCTTCTATAGTGTCACCAGTCTGCCGCCGCTGCAAAGCAGCCACTAGCTCCGAGTCTTCTAGCGCATCGAGCAGGCCCTCGGGGAACGTAGCAGGGTTGTCCGGGTTCAGCCACAGAATATTGAACTGGTGGTTGTCCGTCAGGTCCGGCTGCTAAGCATGCTGTGCAGACGGCCGCTCACCTCCCGGCCCTCCTTCTCGTCCAGAGTTACGCATGTGCGCTGGGCAGGACCGAGCCTGCCCTGCGCCCTGCGCTCCTCATACTCCTGGCGTGCGCGGTCGCGGAAGGCGGAGTGGTCGGTCTGCTCCTTCTGGTCCGCCGCCATCCGCGCCATCTTCGCCAGCCTCTCCGAGGCCCCGGGCGACGCAGGGCGCTTCCCCAGGCCGATGCCCTTCCTGCCTGCATGGGGGCCACATGGTCAGCCCGGTGCGGATTCACGCAGCGATAACGCACCTGCCCACTCGCTGAGGGGGAGCGGCTCTGCTCTGTGTTGTGTACTGGGCCGCGCACTGGCCGACGCCCCCGCCTCAGGAGTTGAGGCCCCATCACCTGTGGGCGTGGCCTCTGCGGAGGCGGGGGCTGATGGCGATGGCGGCGAATCCGTATCATGCTTGACTCCAAGGGACTCTCCCGGCTTGAAACCCATCTTCATCATCATCGCGAGGGCCTTGTTCTGCTGTCCGGATGCTTCATCTTCCTTGGCGCGCTCGAAGAGACTCTTGCGGAGACCCTCCTCACGAGCCTCGAGCTCGAGCTGCTTCCGGCTCTTCCGACGGTTTTGTTCATTCTTCAGAGCAGCCAGACGTTGGGCTTCCTTGCGCTTCTCAGCATAGGTTCTAGGTGCAGCAGGAGCGGTCAGCTCTTGAAGAAACTTGTCGGAGAGGTAGTCCTCCTCATCAGACATAATGGTTACGTAACAATCATAAGCAGGCGTATCGTAAGGTAAGTGCTGGAGTCATAAATAGGACAAACGCAAGTAGAGCCGCTGGAATTTTGGCGAAGCGACAATACAAGTCATCAACTACGAAACGGCACCAGACCGCTAGAGAAATGCACTACGACTTGACTGAACGGGCAAACGTAGCGGCGAGAACGACACCAGTTTCAAACGGGACGAACAAAAGGTTCCAAACGGACGGCTGGGGAACAGAGGATGTCCTCGCAAAGCATTGTGTCCCCGGCACAACCATGGTATCAATGTATCATTACGCGGCAGCCACGGTCGCGGTCGCCTCAGGAGTGGCATCAGGCTTGACTTCGGTCTCGACCTCGACCTCGACCTCGGCCTCAGGCTCGGCGGCAGCGGGGGCAGGCGCATCAGACTCCGCACCCTCCTCCGTCTGCGAGTTCACCGCAATCTTGACCGCAATGGCCCGCCCGCCAACCTCCTTCCCGTTGAGCGCCTCAATTGCCTTCTTCTGCTCCTCCTCGTCGCCGACATCGACGAACCCGTAGCCCTTGCTCTTTCTCGGCTTTCCCCAGCGTCGGCGGACGATGCGTGCGGAGTTGACAGTGAGGCCCGCGTCAGTAAAGAGCTGAGCGAGGCCCGCATCGTCGATGTTGAAACCGAGGTTGGCGACGAACAAAACCGACTTGGACGGCTCACCCACCGGGTCCTCGCCGGCGGGGCGAGGTGGGCGAGGAGCTTTGGGCTTACGGGGCTTAGGCTGCTTCTTCGGGGCAGCATCCTCAGCGCCCTCCGCAGGAGCGGCCTCGTTGCCAGAAGTAGCGCCCTCTCCCTCGGACGTAGCTGCCTTGCGCTTGGGTTTGCGCTGCAGTATATTGCGTAAACTGCATGACGGGGTAAACAGTAGATAGGGACTCACGTTAGCCTTCTTCTTCTTCTTAGGCTTGGCCGCCTCATCGGTCGCAGGAGCTCCGCCGTCTGTCTTCTCAGCAGCAGAGGCGTCGCCGTTGGCTTCTGCCTCGCTGACCTCTCCGGGGACGGACTTGGAGCCGCGGCGTCCAGTCCTCCTCTTGTTGAACCTCTTCTGCTTCTTCTCCTTCTGATCTGCCGGCTTGGCGACCTCGACGATCACCTGACGGCCGTCGAGCTCTTTCTTGTCAAGAAGCTCGACAGCCTTCTGGGCAGCCTCAGCGGTGGCCACCGCGACGAATCCGTAACCCGCAGAGCGGGTGCCGCGGAAAATGACCTGAGCAGACAGACTACGGGGCCACACGAGCGCATGAGCCACAGGTGCGGCCACAGAAAAAAAGCACGCACATCTCGCTCTCGATAGGAGAAAAGAATGTCTTCAGCCCTTCATCCGTGGTAGTGTACGCAAGATTGCCGGCGAAGACCTGAGCAAAAAAGTCATGAGGACGGTGCCACGTCAATGGCATGGGTGGCGTACCTTGAAGCCGGGGGTCTCTTCGACGACCGTCTCTTGCGCAGCCGGAGGCACGCCGTTCTCGGTGACAGGGGCGGCAGGGGCGTCAGACATGGTGAGCGGGATGAACTGGTGGGGAATGTGTTGAGCGATGAACTTGTTGAACCGGTTTCTTCGTGTCAAACTTGGGGGTTGGGAGAAAAGAGGACGGGTGCGGCAAGATGCTTTGTTTTGATCTGCAGTAAACTCCGCTCGACTAGAACATCCACGTCGCCATGGCCGCTTCAATCAGCTTCCGTTCAGGCGATGCAAGCTGGACAGTCCACGGCTCGAAACGAATGCTATATTACTAGAGTGCCTGCTGCGGCCTGCGAGACCTGCATATGAAGCAATTCTCTGAGAAGACGGGGCTCGCTGGCCCCTCACTTGGACGAATCGGGCAGATGTTCCCACGGCTCTGCGGGCTGCCACACAGCGCCACACTTGTGGCCACCACCGCGTCCCCTCGCGTTGCTGCGCGGGCTGTCGCTGCCTGCCGCTGCCTCTCCTCGCTGCCTCTGGCGAGACCGGCGAAAAAGAAAAGCCCTCTCGTCGTCTGCGCCCTGATCCGGCGCATGGAACACCTGAGTCTCGAGTCTCGGTCAGGTCCGTGCGCCCATGCTGGCATGGCAACTTACATAAGCCGACAGGCCAAGCCAGCGACACCGTCGGCTGTTCTTCCTTTTCACCTCCAACTCACGTCCTTCGTCGTCGTCTCTCCCCATCCCATCCGCAGTCCTCCTCCTAGCCCGCCCCTGGGCCTTTACATTCTTTAGACACCACACTCGTTGTCCGACTAGAACTCCAAACGCGCTTATTCGTTGCACAATGGCCGTTAAACTGTTCAACTTGCTTGCTCTCACGTCGCTGGCAATTGCCGCCTGCTCCTTCGGCGCAGCCCCCGCCAATGCGCTAAACACTCGCCACCACGACATTGGCCGTCGCCACGTCGCGCATGACGGGATCGCGAAGAAGCGCTCGCAGACCCAGCGCTGCAAGCAGAGGCCTTCGAGCAGCGCTGCTCCCGCGCCCTCATCTACCAAGGCCCCCGCGCCGACCTCGTCTGCTATCAAGGTTGTCGCTTCTTCCTCCGCGGCTCCCCCGCCGCCCCCGTCTTCCAGCGCCGCTCCGGCCCCGTCGCCTTCGTCCGCTCCTTCCTCGGGCGGCGGCAAGGTTGGTGTCGCTTGGGCGAACGGAGACTCGCCCGACCTTGCGAACTTCAAGACTGACAAGACCAGCCTGTAAGCAGCAGCTGCATCTCTGCCTGAAAATTCGCGTGTTAAACGCGCTTTTAGTCTCTACACATGGAGCGCATACAAGCCCTCCAACGCCGACCAGCTTGGCTTCTCCTTCATGCCCATGCTTTGGGGCCAGAGCCAGATCGACCAGTTTGAGCAGATGGTCACCCCGGGATACGGTTCCATTATCCTCGGCTTCAACGAGTGCGTGAACAAATATTGCAAATTGCGCTTTCGCTGATATCTTCATGAAGACCCGACCAGAGCGGCCAGTCCAACTTGGACCCTGAGACCGCCGCTTCACTCTGGATGCAGCACATTGAACCTAAGCGCTCCATGGGATACACTCTGGGTGCTCCTGCTGTCTCTTCCGCGGATGCTGGCCGGACTTGGTACCAGAACTTCTTGAACGCTTGCAACGGCCAATGCACCGCACGTAGTCTTGGCTGAATTTTCATGGGTGATACTGACGCCGCTCAATAGATCGATCACTGTGTCATCCACTGGTATGGCACTGATCCGCAGCAGTTCATAAGCTACGTGTCCGGCTGGCAGAGCCAGTTCAACTGCCCTGACATCCTCATCACCGAATATGCGGATGAGGTATGTCCTACGTGCATGTACCTGCTAAAGAAGAGTTTCAAACGTTGCACCCGTAGAACTTTGTGAACATGAACGACCAAGCCTCTGCTTCGGACATTTCGACGTTCTACTCTACCGTCAACAAGTGGATGGATGAGACCGACTACGTCAAGGCTTACTTCGCGTTTGGTAAGCACGCGTGATGATTCGCGTGATGGACTAGCCTGATTGTTCGGCTGCGCAGGTATCATGACCAACATGCAGGGTGTTAACCAGCTCGACTCCCTCATGGGCAGCGACGGCCAGCCGACCTCGCTCGGCTGGCAGTACATCAACGACAGCTGGTGAAGGGCTCGTCAGAGTCGTCACACATGACCTAAGTTATGCTGCCCCGAGCATTCTCTGCCCTCCTTCGTTAACATCATACCATCTGTATACCCATTGCATTATCTTTACCAGCCTGTGATGCCTCTGGGAAGGCGTGGGCTGTTCCTGGTCTGTGCTATTCCTAGAGAATCCACAGCTTACCGTAGTGCTGCGCATTCAAAATGTTGCCGTTTTGCTCCGTTCTGATTCAGTGATTGCTTGTGAATGACAATGTCACCGTCTAATTGTGAGCTGCTGTGTGTGATGCAGGCATGATTCAGTCTCACGACCGGAGCGTTGACGGTGCGGGATAATCTTCGAGGCGGCGGGCCGCACTCTCCCGCGCTCCTCGAGGATTTGCTTCCGTCTCGAGGACGAATCGCGGAACTTGGTAGTCGTCGCGTAGCGTTCAATTGTCACCGACCACGCTAGTGCGATCGCCGTTCTTACTCGTGCTTCTCTGTGTCGGCCAATCGGCTAGATAGCATCGTCGACTCGATACGAACGAGCAGCCGGTCACTTTGCATCCGTCGCAGCCATGGTCAAACACCTCCCGCCCGCCATCAAGCAGCTGCTGGCGCTGCGCAACCCGAACCCTCACCCGGGCCCGCCGGTCTCCAAATTGAACGAGATCTTCGCGACCACGCTCAGGGACGCCAAGGAACGGAAGGCGGAGAGGGGCTGGCTGACCTTGACGGTGGGTCCATCGCTCGATTGCGCGAGATAACGATTTTCATTCTCCACCGTCCCGTCCGGTGAACGGTGGCGGACTGTAGACATGCACGCTGCTGACAGCAAACGTCCCCCCGTCCGTGGGGCACTTGTACCGCTTCGCGACAAGAGACGACCCGAGCAACCCCAGCTCGCGGCGGAGCCTCCAAGAGGCCGTCGGTAAAGCCGCTTGGATGCGCGAGTCTGCGCTAAAGAGCTGCATTTTTGTCGGAGTGCCCCGGGTACGCCTCCGCACTCATCCCAACGCCCTCGACCACGCTGATAATTTTCTTCTGCGTCGTTGAGACCATTCTGTCCCTCGCCGCCCTGGTGGAAGCTGCTGAAGACGATGTGAATGACAAGCTACGGAAGAAATCAATCAGGTCAGCTACATCTCCACAGTGCAGGTCCTATGCACCAGCCTGTGATAATACCCTCTGACGCATGGTTTTTTACAGGATAGCAACGCCGGAGAACGTCGAGGAGATCAAGGCGCGCGGGCGTGCATTGTGGGCTTCCATCTACGAACCACATGCCGAGAAGCTGTACAACAAACTAGGATCGTATCACCCCGATTTCATAGGTGCGTCCACAACGCCACTCCCCCTTTTCCTTACAGCGCAGTCCCTCATCCACTCCCTCGGGTCTTCGCTCGTCGATCTGCGTACCCGCCACCGCGGAAGCTGATCTGCGCCCGATCCAGAGTTCATCATACAAGCCTATGGCACCGTCCTTGCGCCCCTCCCCGGCGGCGACGCCGAACAGGGCAATCTCACCCGCGCGCTCGGATCCGTCGTCGGCACCGCATGTCTCCGCGCCGAGGGTCGCGTCGGACCTCAGCTCACGAGCCACGTTTTCGGCCTGCTGAAGGCGCGCTACGAAGAAGGTTTGAGCGACGAGGATCGATGGTTGTCGAGCGACGAAGGCACGGAGTGGGTCATCCGGACCGTAGATGCTATCCTGGACGTCGTGAAGCCCCTTCCGGAGGATGCATCTGCGGCCAAGGCGAAGATGTAGGTCGATCTCTCCGTGTCCGCTGCAACGTGATATTCGCGTGCCCTTTGGCGCCTGCGGGGTGGTCGCTCAGCGCCAGCAGGTCCTGAGGTTACGGCTAGAGGGCGCCGGACATGCGTTGCTATCGGGCGCCCATCTGCGGAAGACGGCCCTCGTTGCGCTAGCCTTCAGATTGTATTATACAAATTTGTACATCGACACAGAAACATCGTACATGGAGCGGCCCCAGCCATCACCGCCTTCGTTGCATGCCTACGGTTCGAGACGATGGACACCGATTAATTATGTCGGGGAAATTTGCGCGCTCAAAGTCCATACGCCATGCAGAAGCGGTACAGCATTGCTGTCACCGTCACCAGGTCCATGAGCGGCGGATGCATCTAGGAGGCGATGAGAGAAGGTCGTATAGGTGCGTAAGCGACTTGCCACGACGCCCGCGCCTGCGTTCCGCACGAAGTGCAGCTCTCCATGCACTTCACCGATGTTGTACCTGGCAGGCCGGATGGAGCGATAAAATGCAATTACGTTGTTATTTTGGTCCTGGAGCTGTCAACGGGTGCCGCGTGAGTTCCCAGGCAGATGGGCGGCCTGCTGCTGGTCGAGAATACTTACGACAATATCGCTCGAGTTGGGCGCGGGCCTCCACCGGTATGTATAGCCGTCAGGCCCGTTGAACACTCTGCCGTTCTAAAGAGAGAGCCGTCGTGAGCGTGCGGGAATATGACAAGTTGTCAGCCGCGCTCACGTATACTGAATCATCTGGTCGGACCAAATCTGCCATAGGCAGGGTGCTCTAATACAGTCGAGATCAGTGGCCGCAGAGATCGGGCGGAGAAATCTTTGTACTTTGCCAATGACTGCGCGGCCAAGGCCACCATTGGGAGCCCATTCTAATTTTGCGACGCGATCCTCCTTGGTGGGACGGATGGCGCGCCAGAGGGTGGTGACGCTGTTACCTTGAGCGTTGGGCTCGGTCTGCACGAGTATTACAATGAATTTCCATCGAGAAAATTTTTCACGGCATAATCTGCTCACCTGGAAGCGGTAGAGTACGCCGTTACTGCTGAAGAGCTGGCTTTGGCGGGGATCCTGGGATGTCCAGGAGAGTACATCGGAGGCAGACATGATCGTCAGATGTGGATGTGGCTTTCGATGGAATCGGCGAACCGAGAGATCCTGCGGGTGGTCCGGGACATGGCATGACTCAAGAGCTTTATATCCTCAACCACTGCGAAAATTCCGTCTTTTAACTGATGGTGGATTGTTCGATCGGGAACGTGTACATGGTGACAGATAATGCTGAATACAAGGTATTCCAACGTGTCTATAGAAGAACGGTGGCTGCATGATGTCGTCCTGGGACTTGCTCGTGGAGTAGTGGTCCGGAGTTCCATCGGGCGACTTCAGGCTCCAGGATGGTCGAGGAACAACACGAGGAATGCTGTAAGCGCCATCTTTACCTCGAGACCTGTGAAAGAAATTGAAGCTGAGATCCTTGACGTTTCGAAGCAGGCTCATTTGTTGGGGACTTCATGACCACAAGGATCGTGAGCATTCCATTGGGCAAAGGTGTGTAAAAGGCGGATAAATCCGCCTTTTCGAACCGCAGAAACAAGAACGATTCCTACCTGATAGTTACAGCCGCTTACACGAGGTGCATAGAAGCACCCTAGAAAAGGCATGTAAGTTGCATCGTGTTGGATAGTGACCAACTTCACCCAGGACAGCGGCCCAGCTGAACAGGGCGTGTGTGCAGCGTGCCCGAGCTGCCATACTGAGCACAAAGGGTCTATCTTCTACGGTCAAGGTTCATCGGCGAGGCAATAGTAGGGTCCGGCATGACAAAATTGTACAGCGCACATTCAAAATCTCACATCGCAACAAGCAACTCAGGCTCAGATCAACGGGAGGCTCTACGAAAGAAGGCAACACGAGCACACAATGTGCGGGTCTGTTCATACGAGCAATATGACCAATCCTGGAGCTTAACTTTAGTGCCACCATCTGAACCTTGTCTCTGAGCACTGGTCAGGGGAGGAGAGGCGCCCGACCTGCCCCGACGGAGCTCAGAACTATAATCGCGCGTGTAATCCGTTCCATTCAGAATAACATCACTGCAGGTTCAGATGGATGCTTCCTCGGCAATCCTTGGCGCACCATAGATATCTATTTACTCTATCACAGCAATGTGGCCGTCAAGTTCATATACGACTGCACCCGGGTCGAACGCGCTCTTCTGCGGAGTTGGGGTGCTCCACGGTCGGCAAAATAGTGACCTGCAGTAGACGACGTTGCACTCAGCAAGACATGCATCTAGAACCAGAACACAGTACCGACCTGTCATGGCACCACCTGAATGCCCAGCGTCTTAGCAGAGCCGACGATCGAGCGCGCAATACCCTCAAGCCTCAGATGCCTCAAGTGCTCGTCTGTGTGCTTGATCTTGGCAATCTCATAGATATGCTTCAGGCTGACAGTGCCCACAAAATTATGACCTGGCTTGTCTGTGCCCTTCTCGATGCCTGCAGCCTTTTTGAGGAAATAAGATGCAGGTGGCGTCTTGGTCATGAATGTGAATGAACGATCGGGCTGGATGGTGATGAGGGTAGGGGTCGGAACGCCAGGCTCAATGTGCGCTGTCTTCGCGTTGAACTCTTTGCAGAAATCCATTGACTTGACACCACGAGCACCGAGCGCAGGACCGACTGGCGGAGTGGGGGCCGCCTTACCCGCCGGGATCAGGAGTCGCTATTTCGTGCAGGGATGATACACATGGTGAGCAAAAAACAAAGTGGCCCTCGCGTATCAGGCCAGGTACATACCACGACCTGTGCTCTGGCTTTGACGGCCTTCGACATGGCGACCTGCGCTCTGAAAGAGAATGTGGCGGAGGTGAGCAGACGTAATTGTCCAGAACAAGGGAGGAAGATCTGCCAAGTCCGGTCTTTAAGGTTAGGGCTCCCTTTTTGGTCGCCGGCACGATCCCACCTCGTGGATTGCATCCTCAGGAAATACTATAGCTAATCGTACAGACATCGAGGGTACTAAAGCTTGACTGTACAAAAACCACACGGCTTTCTCTTGAAGCACAATGAATGCGCGGAAGTGCGCTACCGAGTGGTATCTATCCGAATGCGGCCGCCTCGGAGGGATAGCCGCCGGCGAGCATACGTACGAGTCAACCACAAGGGGCACTCGTGCACCACGACCATCATCATGAAGTCCCTTGCTCTGCTGTTGCCCATTGTTTCCCTTGTCGCTGCCACACCCTTCCCATACGACAATGAGCAGCTCTTGCTCGACAGCTACCGCTATGGTCGTCCAGGGTTCGACCTGGATCTCAACGAGCTTCGGCTAGTCCAGCTCGAGGGTCAGCCCCCGGTGCTCATGACTGAGCTGGAGAAGGTAAATACAATGAAGCTCAGCCAGAGTGTAACCCAGTGAACACTTCTCCTTGTAGATCAATGCCAAAGCACAAGGGCTCAAGTTCTTCGACATGTACAGTTCAGAGCTTCGCTGTCGCTGCATTGTTCTCACTACGCGTCGGTAGCACGGACACACCCGACCTCGGATACTCGGCTTCACTGAGGGCTGCGAACAAGCGTCAGTGGTAATTGCATGCATTCTATTGGTCTTCTCACGACTGGCTCTGCCACAGCCGCCTTCCCTAGTCCCGATTCTTCGGATCTGATCAAGCCCATTCTCAAGAATCTGTCTGTTGAGAATCTTGAGTCTACTCTGGGAGAATTTACGAGTTTCCGGACAAGATGTACGGCCATTGACTGTTCTGTTCTCTGAATATCTCGCTGATCTCGCCGATAGACTACCGAAGTGATGTGAATATGCCACACCTGCAGCGCACACAATGCACTGACTTGTACGTAGACCGGCAAACAAAGCCAGAAGTGGCTGCTAGGGAAGATCTCTGAGGTCTCCGAATCTCGTCTTCTTTCTATCAAAGCGCGCTGAATGCATCTTGTCAGATTACTCGGGATTACGCTCCGCCTTCCCTTCAAGCCATCATCTCCATCGAGGAATTCTCCCATAACTGGGCACAGAGCTCTATCGTTAGTCCTCCTTTCTCAGGCGATTGCCACTCTAGAACTTTGCACAGATTGTCAGGATCAATGGCTCCTCCTCCGATGACGATGTAGTTATCATAGGCGCTCACCAGGATAGGTAGGCTTTCGGCCCGCTTCTTGTCTCATGATCTGAGATTCTGCCGTCTAGTACGAATACATGGCCCTTCTTGCCCGCACCAGGTGGGTGGCCTGTGCCCGAGATATCCGGCAATTGGTGCAGATGCTGACTTCCTGTAAGGTGCCGACGATGACGGCTCTGGTTCTATGAGCATCCTAGAAAGCTACCGAGCCCTTCTGGCGGCGGACTTCCGCCCCCAACGCACGGTTGAGTTCCACTGGTACTCTGCAGAGGTGACACGGATCATGTCTGGCTCGCGTGTGCAGTGTGCTAAACATGATGAGATAGGAAGGCGGCCTTCTTGGATCTCAGGCAATAGCAAGAGATTATGAAGCCCGGTCGGTGAACGTTATTGCCATGAGTCAGGTACGCTCGGACCCACACTCCGGTTCATGTTCTGCCATCTCATCTCGCACAGTATGACATGACAGCATGGGTAAAGCGAGGCACTAGGGAAGAAGTTGGCATTATCACCGATTTCGTAAACTCAGAGTAAGAGAAGCACCCCCGGCGACAGCATCTCTCAGCTGATAGTCCACAGGCTTACGGAATTCAACAAGAATCTCGTAGACGCGTATCTTGACATTCCCTATGTCGAGACTAAGTGCGGCTATGCATGCAGTGATCAGTAAGACATGATCTTTGATCCTTCCGAAATTATCTCTTTAACCCTTCATCTAGTGCCTCGTGGGGCAAAGCCGGATACCCTAGCGTCTTCACGATCGGTACGTGGTTTATATTCGATTATGTGATATTAGCTAATCACACTACAACGTGGATAGAGAGCACGTTTGAGGACAGCAATCACTACATCCATTCCGTTAACGAGTATGCTTCTTGTCGCGTCTTGTAATAATCTCCTACTGACGCTTCTTGCAAGCCGCATGGACATCTCCGATGAGTTCAGCTTCACGCACATGCGGGAGTTCTCCAAGTTAGCAGTGGCCTTTGCAATTGAGCTTGGTCGGTGGAAGAAGACCGACTGATACCCTTCGATTTGTTGCATTTGCATTCCTTTTGTACCCTGTTTACAATGTCGCCGCGGACTTAGTCACGCAACACCATAGATGTTCATTAATATAAAGTCAATTCCCGCCAGAAAGATTCCAATATGTGACGGTATGGTCGCCATAGCCGACCACATGTAGTCCTGAGAGGACAGTATGCACGATTGGTGCGGGCCGCTTTCCTTCGAATTTCACCATGACATTCTGCGAGTGCCTGTTAGCTCGGGCCCGAATGGAGGCATGGTGCTCCATGACTAACATTTGAATTACGATAGTCCCAGACCTGCACCGTACCATCTCCGTAGCCGCGTCCGAAGCAATTAAACGAGGCTGATCCCTTAACGTACCGGCTTCCTTGCTTCCCGTTCGTATCGCGATAACCGAACTCTAGGCAGGGTGGTCGATTGAAGTCCGCCTTTCGGGTATCGTACAATAGGATTTGGCGGTCCATATGATCTACCTGCCGCCACTCACGGTCAACGGGAAATGAAAAAAGCGTGGCAGATCTGGTGACTCACTTCAAGCAGAACGAGGTGCGGGGCCTGAGGGTGAACGTGGACCTGAGTAACAGATGATGACATGCGTATAGGCTCTGAGGCACGGACTGCCGAGATTTGAGTCGTGCGTATGTGAACGCCAGCGCTCGACAGCACGGCCTGATCGGACGCGCGGTATGCCACCGCTTGCACTGATCGCGAATGGAGAACATCCAGGCGTTTAGAGCGCGCGGAGTAACTTTGCCCCATGTGTTCGACGGTCCACAAATGTATGGTTTTGTCATGTCCGCCTGACAAAAACCGCAGACCTCCCTCTTCTAGGGGGGCCAAGCAGCTCACGCCAGGATTAGGCTGGGCCAGGCCTCTGGCTCTGTTCTCGTTGACTGCGGAGTGAGCCCGATGCTTGAGATCAATATGGCGTGGTGCCTACCCCATCCATCAGAGGATGGCCAACTCGTACGAGAGAGGAGAATACCTGATCTCTTGAAAGGGAGACTACGGAGCCCTGAGATGGGCCCATATTGTACCCCACAATAATCAAGTCTTCTCCAATGAGACAGGCATCTTCAACGTGTCTGTCTGGAGCGCGAGATGCATTCGAATGTAGAGCATATCTTGAGATTCGGTAGCTAAACAGGAAATGGTCAGGACGAAGCCATATTAGGTGACTTCCACTTACAGTTTCTTGCTCTCGATGAAGTGAACATCGCCGCGCATTGCGATGGTTGTATGTGGCAGATAGTCATCAGGAGAAACTAGAAGCCTTCTGGCTTTCGCATACGATGTCTTCGGAACAGTAATTTCACAAACCCCTTCTGCGTGAACGTGGCCTCTTATTTCGGTACCAAGGTCTTTGCTAGCACCGTTTGGTGGCGCCCACCGTTGTGGGGCTGGGCGGACATTGAGCGACTTCGCCGCTGCACGTTTTGCAGTTGCAGCTGTGGAGCTGTCTCCCGTGACTCCGCTGTATCTCCCCACTGAAGATGTGTCTGCGAGTACGTGTCGATCCCTGCGCACGGTCGTTGCTGTCTTCGCCCGTCAAACTAGACCGGAGGTCTGCTAGGAGCGAAGCCGCAGGCTCGTAAACCTCAGGTATTGGCACTGGTCTTACGACTATCGGAGAATTTTCTCGAGAATCCCGATGTTCAGATTCATCCTCAGAACTAGACTGAAGTATATCGAAGTCAATCCCGGGAGAATCGAGTCGATTTGGCAAGGATTCTTCCTGGTAGCGCGGGGAGTGTGAACTACTGCCGGAGTTACCGCTTGGACCGTCTGAACGCGGCAACTGTGTAGTCTCCGAAGCCATCTTCGTCGAGCCAGATTTCCACTGAAGGCGCTCATCCGGATGCGACGGAACCTTCTTGACGTTTGTGTTTTCCCTTACATGAAGGATTTCCGACCGGCCCTCGTCAACGTGGACGTTGTGCTCTGGGATAGTTGCGCACAGCTGAGAACTGCCGCTAATATCGGGATCATTTGTCAAAGCGCTTGGCGCTGCAGCTGATAACCGAGACAGTTCGCCTGACTGTTTATCGGCCGAAGTGGGCAGGGCATCTCGAGCACACCTTGGAAATACAGTGCGAGATATCGTCGGTATCGACAGGCGGGATTGCGTAGAACCCTGGACACAACTGACGTACAGGGTGATCAACGAAAAGAATATTCCCTAAACGCCGGAAACTGCCATACCTCTGTGCCTGCGAGTTATCTCGAACTTTTGCCAATCCGATATCCCTTGGTGGTTTAGAAACAAAAGAACTTGGGCCTAGACGTTGTGGCGTTGTAGGAAGTGAATCAACAGGTGAATCTTGGCGAGAGGTTTCGCGTGACAGTCCGGCGATAGGCTCCCTGATGAAAACTTCACGAGAACTCTGATCGTCGCTGGAGCTTAAATTTGGAGAAGACCTCCCAGGAAAGAAGGGAGTGAGCGTGTTGTTGTCAGAACCACCAGGTTCCGATGCATTCAGTCCAGTGAGTTGCTCATCCGATTCGATACGAATCGGGTGGGCGGCATCTACACCCGTTCCGAATAACGTGATACCAGAGTTGGACTCTGTGGTAAGACGAGAGCCTTGATGGGCTAAAGCCTTGGGAGGGTCAAGTGCGCCACCTTGCGGTAATCGAGAACGGCCTACCTCTCGTCGGCGGAGCACAATTCGTAAAGAACCAGGGTCAACGCCCTCGCTGGTCAGATGTTCCATTAGTCGATTATTTTATGTTCACATGCTACATGTACGTACACCTTGAGTAAGGTTTCCGGACCCTCGTTCCTTGCGGAGTTGTCTAAGACCCTGCACATGATGGAAGTCAGCACAATGAGGAGTCGAATGGGCTGGTACCTACATACCAATCAAAAATCAAGCCGTCGGGTCTCCACCGACGTTCAGTAATCAGAGTGCCACCAGAAGATGATATACACTTACAATTGGTATGGGGCGCGAAGTAGGCGCTTTCCGGCCTGAGCCAGCCGCAACGTTGTCCGGAAAATGAGATCGTTTATCTCTGTGTGATTCAGAGGTTCGTACGAAGCCCCGGACGGAAGGTGTACCCATTCGACTCCTCTCCTCTGCTGCGGCACGACCATTCGCTCTGGGCCCTGACTTTCTTTCCAGGCATTCCGTTCGTTGATGGGACTTGGTCTCGGTCTCTTGATATCTGTTGGACGCGACAATGGAGAACAAGACCTGCGTTTCTCGGTGATCGTCATGCAACTCGATTCCACAGGTTCATAGTAGGCACAGCCCAGAAAGTAAAACAACAGGGCTGTTGCCGAGACAAGGAGATTACAAGGGTGCCAAAGCTTTTGTCTGCTAGAATACCGTGAAGAATTAGTAGATGGGATCTGGAGAGCGTTCCGAGAAAGACTAGTAGCGCGAGTGGTGGTAGTCCCAGTCCAGTGCGCACACGTCGCGTCGGTGGCTTACGGGCGTCTGCAAGGTCTCGTCGTGTGTAGCTAATACTGGGCTTGCTCACCTCCCAGATACGTCACTTTTTCCATCTGCTCATCATCTTCACACATCATCATCCACCTCAGAAGTGTGCATGACTGGGAATATCTCATGACTAGCGAGGACGTGCAACCAAATGAGATCCGCTTGGCACGCAAGGGATCCGTCACAGTACCTCGAATACGACCTTCTCGCCCGACAAATGCTAGAGAGCCTTTCAAGGGAACTCCACGAGGAAGAGGTGGAAGCCACTTTGGAACAACAGCGAGACCCACCGCGAGAACCACAATCTGGTCCACATCGAATGCTCGGGCGGGCCCATCATCCGGAGGATCTTGGTTTCCTCCTCACGCTCGACCTGGTTCCGGTGGACTAGACCAGCATGGCCCAGAACATCCCCAGAAGAAGCGGAGAATTGAGGATCATAAACGATCACCTTCGTTTTTTGCCGCAGGTGTGCCTGGTCCTCCATTTCGCGGACCTCAGTCGCATCCCAAGATGCTCGGGAAATTTAAACCGGTGGAGAATTTTGTCGACCTCCCTGAAGACTGCTGGAAGAGCGCTCCGCGGTGTCATAGCAATCGCCGCGCTTGGGTTCAACGGCAGGTTTCTCTCATGCAAGCAGAGCAGAAGATGCAAGTGATCAACCATGCGTTTCTGGATTTTCGTGCGCGTTTTGAGTGCATTCCTGTCACAAGCGTTGCCGGCTTTATAACCGAGTCGGCAGCTGCCTCTGACTCGGGTCTTCAGAACAATACGGATACGTCTTCCGCTAAGGACTTTGTCAGGATTGAATCCGACACACAGGGCGGAGCCGTTGCCTATGAAACAGTATCCACTGTCACTGCCGATAGGTCGTCTCAAGCTCTGTCAGAAGAATCGGTGAAGGAAGTAGTGCAGGTATGGACAATGCACCCTGTCACCTCTGACTTTCTTGTAATTTTTTCATGTGTAGCTGCCCACCCGCGACAGAGTTGAACACGGGGGCAAAGGTCTTATCATTGCTGAGCGTATGTCCTGTCTATCGCTGTCTAATCGCTTCCTTGTTCATTCTCCAGAATTAATACGTCCATTAGATCCGGCTCAGAAACTTGCTCGGTTACTCAAGTCTTCTGGACGCGACCACCGTATAGCGTCATTCTGGCCTAATACAAAGCTTGGGAAGCGAGAAAGCAGCTGTCACTTAACCCAAGCTTCCTCAATTCATGATACTAGTAGCATGTTAGCCCTTTGCCAGAAAACGGAGGCACCTGAGGTGATTGACCTCACCTCGGATGCAGAGGATCACATCGAAGAACATCTGCCAAATACCGGAGTTCCATACAAGAAGAACGTCACAGTTCACGGGGGAGATCCAGAGTTGGCGGCCCGGCGTTGTCCTTCCTGCCCCTCATTCCGCTCCGGCTCGCTGATGATCTCACGAGAAGGCGAATTATCGACGGATATGCCACTTCGCTGGGAAGACACGGAAATGGATTCTCTGTTCAATGGCTTTCAGGGGAACAGCGTATCGCGTTCATGTGTCTCTGGCACGTCACCTTCACCTGAGCGGAATGGACCTTCGGAGCCAGAAGTTGTTAGACTCCCTGACCCCCCGCCTGCCAACAATCATCCTGATCCCCGAATCATCGATGCATCGTTGAATACATCTTGCCGAGGCCGTCCTTCGCAGAGGCACGGCTTGCGTGCGATCCAAGATCTCCGAGCGGAGTTCAACGAAGATTATTCTGCTTTCAGCTTGTCCCCGCCCGAAGACATCGTTCAATTGCATAAAGACAGCCATGACAAATCGCGGAAGATCTTGTGGTCGTCGACATCAGGCATCTTGAGCGTCTCGATGCGGGGATGCATCGATCGTACGGAAATTGAGCTACCGAGGTATGCATAGGGCGATCTAACTCAGAGTAATTTTTTCACTGGTTGCAGACAGCAGCATGTTCTGATGTCCAGACCCGAGGCATCCCGGCAATTAGTCGACGACGCCTGTCTTCTGCCAACCCCGGCTGCGGACACCGTCGTGCTCGGTCATGCCCGTGATACCCGCCAGTTGACACTTGTCCGCGTTACGAAAGATAACGTGGGTGTAAATTTGCATCGTGGTATACTAGAAGCTGACGCCGACACAGGCGAGAGAGATTACTTCCTTGTCTAGACCCATCCAAGCTGGGAAGAAAGGGGGTGTCAGTGCGGTCTGTGCGATGATGAACCCACGAACATTTGCCACCGGGGGTTATGATCACGTTGTGCACTTGTGGAAGTTGACTGAAGACAGCCAGGGTGCCATTGCGTCTCCGCTTGCAATTCGACATGCTTCGCTGGTCCAATCTCTGTTACCCATATGCGATACAAGTTGCAAGCTTGTGTCCGCTGGAGCTGACTGCTCTGTGCATCTGTGGGACCTGTCTTCAGAGCGAGTGGTCAATACCATGAAGACGTCGAACTCTGTCTACCACGTACACAAAACATTGACCTCCTTTTCCACTCTGCTTGAGGTTGGATAACCTGTCTTGGTCATTGTTTAAATGCTGATATGTGATGTCCTTTCAGGTTGCACATCGTGAGCTGCAGTTTGAGGTTCGCGACCACAGGCTGGTTCCCGAGAGGCCTGTGCAGCGATTTGGGTACGAAGCGAGCAAGCCGCACGGACGGTACATGAAAGGCTAGTCCGGACATATTTCGTGGTCGTCGCGAGAGGCCTGACGGGAGTACCAGGAGATATCAGGGATGGTATCTTCGCCTGCGGAGATCGAGAAGGTAATGTGCGACTATGGGACTTGCGCAACACAGCACATGCCCTCCAAGTGGTACGCAGACAGTCTTGCAAATCTTATGGAGACTTCGGTTGACGTTCTCGCTGCACAGCTTCCAGCCGTCTCTGGTCGTAAGCTCGCGCAGGTCATTTTCAGCGATAACTACCTCGTAGCTTCGTCTGAGGACCAACGGCTGGCCTTCATGCCGTGTTTCGGGCAGCCATAACAAGAGTCATCGCAGGCATGTAACTTATACTTCAAATATTTAGCCGCTACGTTTTGTCTTGGCACGCCGTTGGCTTCTGACGGGTAGCGTACCGCGTTACGGTGCCGTGCCTGACGCTGGTCAGCCGCTGGGGTGAATCGAGTACAAATTCCCCGCCCGGTAGGCATCGTTCGCCCTCGAGACGGCTTGCACAGCGATGCTGTATCGCACTGCACGCGAAGATGCAGCTGCGCAGCTGAATGGTCACGATGATTCAGGGTGACGGGTGGTGTGGAGGATTGCCGATTACGTAGTGTATTATTGCCGCATTAGCACAGGTTCGACGCGCTGCGGGCGCCCTGTCTGCCACTCAAATATCCTGCTTGTTCAAATCTGTCTTGTTCTCGAAAGTAACATCGCGGCGAACATTCTGAGGACGTCTGCGACCTGTACTAGCTCGACACCAGTGCGATTGATCCTCTGATGTCCCTCACCCCTCCCAACATCGGGACTCTCATTGTAGTCGTCTTGAAAGCGGTGTGTGTACTGGCGTGTCTGTCTGCTATTCGCTGCGTCTCAACGAACATCTGTAGCGAAACCTTCCAAACAAGAGGCACATAGGAAAGCAGGATCCGTACTGTACTGTAACTCTCAATGGCGAGAAACGACGCACCCAGGCGATCCGGCGAGGTGGACAGCACCCCGAGTGGGATGAAGAGATCCGCTACACTGTTTACGAGGATACCGACGAAGAGCTTGCACGCATGACGGATGGAGATTCCCCCCCGCCTCCTCCACCGAAATCGAATGCGAAAGGCAAACCCCCCAAGATCAAAGGCGGGCACTTCTTGGCGATTGCGTGCTATGCAGAGGATCCTCGAGAGCCGGATCTGATCGGGGAAACCAAGGTCGACCTCACTGAGGTACTAACAAAAGGAGAGACTGATGGTAAGTCATTCATTTGGACACAGTTCTCATTCATCAATATGCCACTCAGAATGGTTCACCCTCATGCATAAGGACAAGTACTGCGGCGAGGTGTATCTGGAGCTCACATTCTGGTCTAATGTGAGTGTTCTGCGTTCCACCGCAACCAAGCCTTACTAACAAATATTTCAAAAGGAACCCGCTCCTGCGAAGAAGACGACCCCCAAGCCCAACGCGAATAAGCAATATGGAGGGCCTGGTTCATTCGTTCCACTCTCAGACTCCCCCGCTGCGCATAGTGAGCTCAATGGAGGTTCCGTGAGCTCTCGCCTGTCCTCTACTAGCAGTTCGCGTGACGAACTCCGCCGCGAGAACTTGCCGCCTTCGTTGAGGTCGTCAATTTCCATGCAACGGCTCGATTTATATGTGCCCCCTTACGAAAGCATGCGCTCGCATTCTTCGTCTGTGGATGGTGTAATAAATGATTTCGCCGAATTGGGTGTTACAGATAATGAATACCGCAGACAGAGTCTTCCTGTAGGCAGCCTTCCATATGTAAAGGCAGCGCCAGACCCACTGATAGAACTCCTAGCCTCAGACACTAGGACATTCTCCTCGCCCCTCAACCTCAATGGGATTCTCCAACCATCTGCCTCTGTCTGGTCAGCCGTCACAGGAACAACATCTGGGCACGTATTCCGACGGAAATGCACCGCATACTTATGACCGCCCCGTTACTCCAAATGCTCCTCTACCGTATCCCTCTAGTTCCTCCCTGAATCAAGAATCATATCAGCCCCAGTATGAATCTGCACAATTGCCATCATCAGGACAACATTCGCCAGCCCGACATACTGGCCCACGGTACAGTATACCCCCGGCTTCTTCAGGATTCATGCCCATCCCGTCACCAACTCCGGCTCCCCCTCCATCCGGTTTCTTGCCCCTCCCAACACAAACATCGCAGCCTTCCGGATTTGCCCCGCTACCTGCGCCGACTCCAGCACCCATAAGCTATGGGCCTCCGCAAGCGCATCACCCATCGTCGAGCTTTTCGAGTCTACCACCGGCTTCTTCAGCCTTTGCAAACTCAGCTCCGCCCCCACCATCCTCTTCTTACTACCAGCCGATTCCTCAGTCATCCTCAGGATCGGGGTATAACTACGCACCGTACCCTCCGCCGTCCAATCCTCCATCACAGCCGCCGCCTCTGGTAGCATCAGCGCCTCTGCAACATCAGCATCAGGCGGTTCCTCCGCAGCCGTACGGACATCTATCGCCACCGCCCTCTGTACCGCCGCAGTCACGTTCAGCATCAACTGACTACCACACAGGCTACATTCCAACGCCATCGCCTCCGCGCAATCCCATCCCCCCACCTCCTCCACTCACAGAGACACCTGCACCCATGCAGGGTCAAAATGGAATTGGCTCGCGGCCGCTCCCGAAGCCACAGCCGCGTCGGCAAACCTCGCTACCTGTGCCCCCGCCAGGTCCCCCTGGCCCACCTCCTATCTACGACCCGTCGTATGGTAATGCCGGATTCCCTGCCTCAACATCGTACAATCAGATACCCCCACCTCCACCATTGCCACAGCAGAGTGCTCTCTCGCAGCAATATCCACCGCAGCACCAGGTGTCTGTACTAGGGCCTCCTCAACCACCACACTCACAGTATTACCAACAGCCGCTGACGAGTCGTCCAAGCTTGCCTCCTCCCCCAGTCAACTTCCCCCCACAGCAGTCTGCGTATCAGTCACTGCCGCCGCCTCCTGCTCCGCCGGCATTGCCGCCGCATGTGCCTCCACCCCCTGAGCACACGCATGTATACCAACCAGCGGGTAACAGCCAAATGTTCTACCCTCCAGGCCCGCCGCCGCGGCCACCAACGCAACTGAACACCCACCCATCGTATCCGCCGGCACATGCGCCACAATACGGGCACCAATCGCCCGTTGCACAGACGGGGTGGCAGTAATACCTCCGTCAGAAGCAATATTTATGAGCATTCGAAATTGACAATCAAGACACCGCACCGGAATTTATAGTACATATCATTCGCCCTGTCTCGGACATGCCTCGTCTCGTCGTAAGTTCTACCTGCTTTCCCAACTGTCTTGCAACATAGTGTAGAGTTCCGTGCACGTACGTACCCCTACGCAGCCTGAAATGTAATCTACAATGTCATCCTCCCGATAGTGGCTCTGCTGGTGGGTCTTGGCTCGCTTCGGATTGCCGGCGCTGCTGTTCCGCCTTCCAGCGCGCGATCGCGGGCTCGGTTGCGACGAGGCCCTGCCGTGCAAGGTCTATGCGTGCCTGTCTCCGTAAAACTGACTCTTCCTGCCGTCGAGCTGCCTCGTATGTTAGGAGTGCACTCTCTGCGGTGAGGACGAGCCCGAAGATGGTAACTGGTGCAAGAGGGTTGTGTCGGATAAGCTACCACCGGACGTAAGCGATGCACTGAGGAGTGCACGTACTGGTAGAAACGAGGAATCCTTTGAACGCCAATGTCTGTCGCCTAGAGCACGAATTTCAGAGACATGTCTGGTACACTCATGGTCGTACAGGGAAGATGGAGTCTAACCGAAAGGCAGGCCAGGTGTAGTGACCAAGGACGGCTAGGCCGAAGCCGACTGCACCCCAGCGGGCTGCACCGTAGACTGCGGCTCTGGCTTGTATATTGTACGCCCGCTCGACGTCTTCTTTCCGGCTTGCCCTGTCCATGCTCAATGAAAACGGAGCGAGAGAGGGGATGTCAGGCGCATAAGCAGATCGTAGGCTGCGTCGGGTGCCGGTCAGCCACGGTTTTGCGGGCGTTGCCGCTCCCGGCGAAGTAGTTAGACCTCCCCCTCTCCCTCGTCCCCCCCGACAGAGAACGATCCTTCTTCAATTTATCACCTTCGTCATCGCTATACGACGAAGATCCAGTGGATATTCATTTCAGTAGACGCCGAGCTGCGCGGCTAGTTACCATCCCGAAGGGCGGATGCAACTCCAGCAATCTCAGATCGCCGCCTCAGCCTCCCCGCCGCCTGCAACCCAACCTGTCCGCAACCACCAGCTGACCGCCAACTTTACTTGCTAGCTCCTGGTCTGATCCCCCAGGGAGATACAGACAGTAGTTCACATCACGAACAGCCATGCCTGTCCCGGTCAATCCCCAGAGCAGCAAGCCCGCCGCGGCCCCCACGCCTCCCACCAAGCCCGTGCCCAAGCCGCCTCAGGAGCCTTCTGGGCGGCCTGTCAAGTCCAAGAAGGAGGACCAGAGTGCGACTCCAGCGGCATTCCCTCCCGCCTCGGAGCCCAGAGGAGAGCCGCGCTCGCAGATGAAGAAGATCTCGCGTCGCTCGAGCAAGCCCATCATCAACTGGTTCCAGCGCAAGCTTGCGGGCACGCGCGCAAGGCGGGCCTCCGAGCCGCAGCGGCTGGGTACTCGCTCGCCGAGTTTGAAGGAAAAGCGCAGGACGTCAGTGCCTATGTCGCCAATCGTCGCGCCGCAAGTGAGTACTGGCTCCAGACAGCAAGGCAGGGCTGCTTCAGCAGGGCCTAGTTCCAGGAAGAATGCCATCTCGCTGAACGACACGGATGAGGCTAGTAACACTACAGATGCGGCAGATTCGGAGTCGTACGACGAGCGCCGTTCATCACTCGCTCGCGATTCCACCTGGTCGCCGGCAAGTTACTACGAGGCAGACGAGGACGCCTCCGTGCGACCTCTTCCTCCGAGCTCCCCTCCATCGCCATCACCCTCCCGCTCCTCTTCCTCGTATCTCTCCGACCCACGCACCTTCCGTAGCATGGCCGCCAGCACGAAGCCCACCACACTGCTGAGCGTCGACCTGGCCGGCGGGATGGCGCACATCGCCCAGGCTCCGCCGACGCCGACATCTGGCTCGCACCGGCTCCCGCCGTACATCCGCTCGCACTCCGCTGGCCCGTCCGGCGGGTCCATCAGCTTCTCCGCGCTGCCCCCACCCTCACCGACACGCGCCACGGGCCCGGGAGCGCTACAGGCGCCGCAGCACACCAGGCACCACCCGCGCGACAACCCGCGGCCGGACGCGCCGCCGCGGGACGACGCGTCCGTGCTCACGCTCGCGTCGAGCGCGTTTGGCATGCCGGGTGCGCGCATCGGCGTCGGGGCGCTTGCGCTATCCGGGAGGGCATCCCTGGACGATGCGTCGCACCTCAGCAATACGCTCGGCGCGAGCGACAGCACGAGCCATTTCTTACTCTGTCACGACCGTGATGACGAGGATGAGGGCGAGGACGGCGAAGAGGGCGAGGATCGCGGACGGGAGCAGGATAGGGACGAAGATGTGGCGGCGAGCATGCGTGCGCTGCGCCCGCGCAGCTCGCGTCGGAATAGCTGGGGCAGCGAAGCTAGCAAGTGGAGTGCGAGCGCGAGCGTGGTGCTTGGTAGCGGCATGAGCCCCGTCGCACGCGACCGCAGCCTCTGGACGTCGGGCAGCTACCGCACAGGCGCGTTCAGTATCGACAACGGGGAGGACCGGGATGAGGAGGTGAGCGATGAGGACGGTCCGCCGGAGTCGGTGGAAGGCAGCCCTGGTCGGGATCATTCAGCGCAGCTGGAGGATGCGGATGCACAGGAGGACATCAAGACTCCCTCCGCTACGCAGCAGGTCGAGGCCTCCCGACCATCCGAAGAATCTGCCCTGAGTCTCCATACCAACGGCTCCTTCGCGTCGAGCATGAGCCCGTCCGAGACACCGAGGGTGACGTCGATCCCTCTTGTGGAGCACGAGCCTATGCCAAACCCATTCGCTACGAATGCATCGCACGCAGAAGTGCGTGCGAGTCAGGAGCGGCCGAATATGTATGCGGATCCGCGGGCAAGCGTGGATGGCCAGAGCTTGGCAACTACAGACTTTCATACGGAAGGGTACCGCACTGCGTCATCGACCCCGCTGCCTGCTTGAATGAATTCCACTCGTCATGGTGCGTTGACCCTTGGATCCCACTCTGAAAGGTTTTTGACATGGATTCAGTTCTTCATATCGTATGTTCCTTCCGCCTATCATCAGATCCCGCTATTTGTTCGCTGCAAGTAACCTTCCAAGCCCAATAATGCGTTCCATTCATGCTCCTCATGCCGTTCTCGGATATCTTATCCTATGTCACATTATCTTGCATATCCATGACGGTCATTTGCACTGTAATCCTAGTGTATCTTCTGATTCGTATGGATACCCATTCGTGTCCATGCTTGCAATTCTTTCCGTTACCGAATATTTGGACTGTGGTACATAGGTCGGGCATCATGATCGAACTCACTTCTTTTCACGACAAAATGTACCGATGGAAACCAATGACATAGTACGAATTATGCGGTGATTATTATAGCCAGAATATGTTTCATCTATTGTGATTGGGGCTTAGGGGACGTTGACAAAACAGTGGGATGGAGAGCATGCACAAAAAATGTCCCTAGGGAGATTCGAGCTCCCGTCCCCACGGTTCTGCAAGCCAAATAACAAGCCACAACGTGATGATCTAACCACTAATCGATAGGGACGTTACCGAACGCGTAAATGGAGCATACATAAGCTACCCAGCTCTTTGACAAACGTTTCCAGCCCAATACTGACGTCATCGACCTTATGCAGCCTTCCGACCTGCACCTGCAATATTCCCTGCGTAATCTTCGCAGGTTGAATATGAATGGCCCCGCAGACCTTGTCTTCGGTAAACATCACAATCCTCGGGAGCGCATCTGCACAACCGTCTTCGACAAGGAATCATTCTTCGCTTGCTCTGCGTCTCAGCGGAGATGTGTGGCTATTCGACTGCGGCGAGGCAACGCAGCACCAGATACAGAAGAGCTCCGTGAAGATGGGAAAAATACAGAAGATTTTCATTACACATACACACGGTGACTTGCCCTACGAGCATGCTAACGCATGCTGACCAGTCCTCATCCTGGATGTAGGGGATCATATATTTGGGTTGCTACCTGTTCTGGCCGGCAGGCTTAACGGCGCCGGAGGCATGGCTGATGCCTCTGAGGACCCGCGGCTACAACTTGATGCCCGGGACACGCAGGAGGAGGTTCTGGTCAGTCTGCTCGTGTCTCTCCACAATGCAGCCTTCTCAAGGTCCAGTCGTAGCCACTGGAGATCTACGGCCCCCTGGGCACGCGCGCGTACGTCCGCAACGGGCTGATCTACACGCACACCATCCTTGGCGCGCCATATGTAGTGCACGAGCTGCGCTTCCCCTCAGACCCCCCGGACGGCGACCACACCGCCCTGCCTCCGCATGCCTGCGAGCTTCCGGGCCGCAACATCCCCCAAGCAGACGGCGTCTGGCGGGACGTCTTTGCGGACGCCCTGGTCACTGTGTCCGCTGCGCCCATCCACCATTCAGTACCTTGTGTAGGCTATGTCATCACAGAACTGCCTGTGCCAGGGAAGATGGACCCCAAGAAGTACATCCCGGAGCTGAAGCGCACGAAGACGCCGATGTCGGTCATGAGCCGCTTGCAGCAGGGCGAAAGCGTCGAACTCTCCGACGGCACCATCTTGTGCGGGCCCGAACGGAGAGCAGGGCGGAAGCTGGTCATCCTGGGTGACACGTACGACCCCTCTCCGATTGCGGACCTGGCGATGGATGCAGATCTCCTCGTTCACGAAGCGACGAATGCGCACCTGCCCGGGATCGACCAGAATACAAAGGCGGAAGACACGTACGAAAGCGTCGAGGCTCGTGCAAAGTCAAGAGGGCACTCGACACCACAACTGGCAGGCGCATTTGCCAAGAGAATTCGTGCGCGCAAGCTGCTGCTCAACCACTTCTCACCACGGTATCCGGGAGATGACGATGTTAATGAGCAAGCTAAGAAGATCATGCAAGCCATCGGCAAGCTGGCCGAGGACAACTTCGGCGGACCTGTGATCTGCGCGAGGGACCTGATGAGCTTCGACATAGAGCCGCGCAGATAACTGTTTGACCAGCATTAGCCCAAATAATACACGGCGTCCGAGGATATAGATACAATGCTGCACATGCGTGCCTCAATCGTCTGGCGGATCGGACAGCTCGCTGCTCATATCGCTCGCCTCGCCCTCCTCCAGCTCCTCCTCCCGTGGCTTCTTCTTCACCTTCGGCTCCTCCGCCAGTTCGCCCATCTCAATATCGTCCTCGTCCGATATACGTACGAACGGCACTGGCAGAGGCGTATTTACCTCCGACAATAGCACTGCCGGTGTGGACATGCCTCTAGGGACGAATGTGCGTGCGGTGGCATTGAGCGCGTGTGCGAGCGGGATGTCGTCAGAATCCCTGTCATTCTCGCCCTCCTCTCGTTCCTCTTGCAGCTCGCCTGATTCTTCCCGCGTGCGTGCGCTAACCGACCCTTCTGCTTCCATTTCGATGTCTTCGCCGTCACCATCGCCGTCGGGCGACAGTTCGGGCACGGGGCTCGCAGGGCGGGACACCTCTGTGGGGTCTTGTTTGCCCATGAGACGGAGCGTGGCGAGCTCTGAGATGACACCGTCCAGTGCGGACTTTTGGGACTGTACTATTCGATTTTGGCTCTCGTGCTCCGTGCGGATGGTCGACATGTCGTTCTCGAGCGAAGCGATTGACCTGAGAAATAATCCACGTGTGAGCGCCACACGCAGCCGGTTAGGCGGATAAGTGGAGGACTACGTGCGCACCGCTCGAGCTCCTCTCTGCTGGGGAAGGTGTTGATCCTGTCGGCGATTTGGTCATACTCGATCTTCCGCTTGCGCTGCAGCTGGGCGTGCTCGAGCGATGTTTTGAGCTCCTCGATCTGGTCCCTTAGATGGTCGTGATCGGCGGCTGGGCAGTGGCAGGTGCGTCAACATCCATCGCGCGCCCCGAACGAGTCGTGGTCGTACGCACCTATGCGCTCGCGCTCGCGCTGATATTCCTCGACCTGCCGCGCCTCGGCCTCACACACCATGAGGCTCTTCTGGAGCGACAGGTGGAACGACGCAAGCTCGACGAGGAACGCCTCGCGCGCATCTTCGAGGGAGGTGTATGCAGAGGGCAGAGGGGGGACGGTCGGGGGGTATGCCACCGAGGTATAGTTGTGAAACTTCTTGGTCACACGACGGAGAGCCTTCTCGTCATTCGTAATGCGGGTGTGGATGATCGCGTCTTTGCGCGTCCGCAACAGGTATCAATAGATTGGAGTCTCGGAACTGACACGGGCTGCACACCTTCCTGCTGCACAGATAGCGGGGGTGCAACATAGCTCGCCTCTGCAGCCAGGCTGGGAGTTGCGGCTTGGTCCTCGGTTTTCGTCTCTGCGCCGCTGGACATTGGGTCGTTGTATGTTGTTGAATTACAGCTGGCTTAGCAGGTAATGTGGAGAAGAGTGCCGCCACGGGAAACCAGAACACTGCTCGCTGCTCGGCGTCGCGGCAGAACAAGGCGGCCACCGTGTGACACGTGCGTGACAGGCGGCACCTAGGCTAGGGTCCGGCCGGCGGCAGCCAAGTACACCGCGGCAGGCACGAGGGGTCACACGGGCCGCGTCACGGGGGCGGGTGTGACGCGCAGCCTCTGACATCACGCACGTTCGTGCTGACTTGCCTAAAGGGGCATCCCATCTAGGCTAGAGTCTTGCACCAGAACTTGTCAGGCGGCTCAAAGGCGAGCTTCGCCTCCTCACCTCTCCCAGCACCCACCATGTCCACCCAGCCCCTCCTGCAGCGCACAGCTGCCAAGCGCATCGCCCTCCCCGTCCGCGTCGAGCCCAAGGTTTCTTTCGCGAACGAGCGCACGTTCCTCTCATGGCTGCACTTTACCGTCGTCCTCGGCGGACTTGCGGTCGGATTGCTCAATTTTGGAGATAAGGCACGTTAGTGGTCGTGTGCGGGGTTTCCCGCTGACGCTGACTGCGTTCCGTAGGTCGGGAAGATTAGTGCAGCAATGTTTTCGGTCGTAGGTAAGCACCGTCGGATTCATCTTGCTGCGAATGACCATCGATGGTGTCTCCACATTCTAGCAATGGCGGTGATGTTGTATGCATTGTATACATATCATTGGCGTGCTGCATCGATCCGCAAAGGCGGTCGTGGCCCGTACGATGACCGAATTGGACCGGTGAGTGTGCCACTTACTTCCGCAAATTACGGTACTTAATCCGCTCGCAGACAATCCTGTGCATTGCGCTCATGAGTAGGTCACTTCATCAAGAGACCTGCCTGCCTATCGCTCACACTTTACTGCAGTTGCCATCATCGTAAACTTCGTACTGCGGTTCACGGAGCCCGACCTGGACGAGCCGTAAATCGCGCAGCCATCACTACGCCTGCTGTATCTATCAAGATGTACCATGCAAGCTCACCAGCGTCCGAGCCGCTCTCACTGTGGCATCGACGCGAGGGTGACACAGAGGAGTTAGATGGGACACGCCTGGACAGCTCACGCCGGGGGCTTGGATATACCGCAATCACCGTTGTTACACGCGCCTGCTGCCTGATTCACGAGGACACTGCCACTTCATGTATTCCTACCTTTAATGATAATGACACCATTAGCATACGGTCTTTCTTACGTTCATCGCAGCACGCAATCGCTCGCGCCTTCAGCGTCCCGTTCAGTCACGCGTTCACGCGTCAGGTTTCCAGTACACGAAATATAGCACGTAGCAGCGAGCACGTCTATATTTTGCAATCTATTGCTACCGCTGAACACTGGTATAGATGGGGTTGCGAACTTCGTGAATGGGCGTCTTGCCCGGCGGGGTGCCGGGAATGGTCTTAGTCAGTCCCTGTAGAAGCAAGGCGGTCAATCGGTGGGTACAGATGACAGGGCACGGCGTAGGAAGTGATTTGGAAACCCACCAGCTTCTCGAACATGCACTTGTTCAGGGCGCGCTCTGGTTGGCGACAGAGGTAATATTCCTGGATTCAAGGTACACAGCCTGAGCATACCAGCACCGAGCATGAGGAAGACAGGTAGACTAACATGGTTGTTCTTCTCTAAACATTGCCAATGATCCTGGAAGACCTGCCCGCAGTTCTCGCGCATCTTGCTAATGCTAGCATACCAGACGCAACGGCAACGTGTCAAGATTCCACTTGTGAAAGTATAGTAATTCATGAGAACTCACAGATCAATGGCGCACCGCGTCACCCGCCTGCCCTCCTTCAAACAGTGCCCCGGGTCACGGTTCTCGGCCTTGCATAGCATGAAGTCCTCTGTCACAGTGCACGCGTCCCATCAGCCCACTAGCTCGAGACAGCAACATCTCCGATATTCAAAGCAACAAGCATTTTCTTCCGCAGATCGTCCCATCCCCGAGTGTGGCACGCGATCCAGAAATGCGCATGGCGTACGGACATACCATTATACTCCTTGCAGTAGTCGCCGATGAAGAACGCCGCGCTCTTGAGCGGTGCACTGGTGGCACCGACCTCGGGGACCTTGGGGATGTCGTCCGGGAGCGGCGTCGGCTCCTTGTACGGCTGCGGCGCCTCGGCGGGGTCGTGGTAGACGTTCGACATGGTGTCGCGGTGGAGTTGCTCGCCGGCGCCTCCGCTCCCCGTCGGGCAGCGGTCGCGCACTCACGCTCACGTGCAGGCCCCGGCCAATTGAGGGGCGGCGGAGTCTGCAGGGGTGCCTCCCAAATGCGGCAGGTTTGCCGGCGGGGCCAATGTTTGGGCGCGTATTCGACGCGCGTCACTCATCAGTGGCTTGCGACTTGGTTGACCTCGACGCGCAACATGGTGAGCAGCCGATCTGAAGGCATCCATCGTGCGCACTCATGAACTGCCGCGCAGAAACCAAACAGGCCCCCGCCGAGGACCTATGTCTTGCAGATCAAAACACACAAGCTCTCCATTGTCCTCGCCGCAGACAAAGAGACCACGGTCGGCTCCCTCAAAACCGAGGTCCTCAGCGCGCTCCAGGCTCCCGTGCTCGACGCGCCCGCCGGGCCTACGAGCATGCACGTCGACGAGGACCCCGAGTGGGCGGTGCCCAAGATCACGGGCGTGGGTGACTTCGAGCTCAGCAGGGCCCTCAAGGAGCGCGGCCGGCCAACGGGGCGGTACGAGGTTCTCGACACGGCGACGCGGATTCAGAGCGCGCTGACGAATTGGGAGTATGTGTTCGTGCAGTTTAGGGACGAGAATGGTGAGTGCGACACGCCCTCTCGACGTAGCCGCGTTCCTCCATACATAATACATGAATGCCTATACTATTGCGCGACGCGTCGACTGCCAACCTGCCCGACCGCAACGCTGATTGTCAACAATTCCGCCATAAACAAGGCACGTTGCAACCCGTCAAGGTGTCCCTTCCCGCTTTGCTGGACGAAGACGAAGAGGACCAGGAAGCCGCACTGGCCGCAGCGCGCAAAGGGAAGCGGAAAGCGGACATGGTAGAGGCTTGAGGCTCTCTGAAGTAAACCCACATGGTCTTGGGCAAACTGTCAATGGGCGCCGAGAGTGCTTGAAGCTGTCTGTATCAATCATCTTCTGTCCTTGCTATCATGAACTGTGCTTGCTCTCGCTCAACGTGCGTCTAATAGACTGCCAATCTTTTGAATATATTACGTCCCATGCGGGGCTACGGCTGGGAGGCCTGTCGTCTTGCCCAGGAGCGAGGTTCCACCGGTAGTAGGGCTGCAGCGACGCGTCGACCTTCCTCGAGAAGCAAGTTGTATGTTGAGGAGGCATTCCACTGCAGTCGCATGAGATGAATCGACTGAGATGTGCGAAAGAAATCAGAACGAACTGTGTCCATCACTTCTATGTTTATGCCGTTCCGGCTGAGGTATTGGCGAAGAGGTGGCGGGACCATTTTAACCTTCTTTCCCGTACCCAGGAGCAGAATTTCTTCGCAAATGACGGGACATCAGCCTAGAAGTCGTATTGCAAATACTCTGGATTGATTACCAGGCTTTGGAACGGTCACTTCGAAAATCTCGAAGTGCTCTGTCCCCCATCCCTCCCACAGCTGTTCCGGTACGTCCCAGAGGAAAACTTTGCCCTCGAGGAATATACAGGCGCCAGGTAGTAGGAGCCCGTCTTCAAGTTGGATGCCCGCAGGCGTAACGGTCTTGACTGACACCGCGGGTGCAGGCCCACCCTCCAGAATGTTGCTCAGGTGCGCAACGTTGCTTCGAAGGTAGCTAGAGGATGAAAAGGTGCGTGCTGAGAGAAGCGCAGTTGTCGGAGATAATGGGCGGAGAGTTTGTCGCAGAATTGTGCGGACAATGGGACGGATAAGCGTGCTAGCCATGGCGGATTAACGAAAGTAAGAATGCTGGGCATGCCTTGGTGCCTCGAGCGCGATCGGAGCGCGACGTATGCTGACTAATCATCACTCACGTGCTGTCAACGCGCGCGCGCGTCCTTGTGCCGCGCGTTTCGGTCATCCATGAGCTCGACTACCCCGCACACCTGCGGTTGACACCTCTCGATACCAGATTCTTGCCACCATTCACGACATTTTACGACGTTATAGATTGAAAGTGCATAATGGGTATGTTCTCTGCTACATCCCGAAGCGGATGGTGTTCTGATGTAGCGATAGAGTCGAGCGTAGCGAAGCAGCTGGTCGACAAGATGTACGAGAAGCGGAAGGCGGCGGCACTCGAGCTTGAGAAGTGAGTATAATGCTATTGTATACACTACAGTACTTACTTGATGTCTACTAGACAAGTTCGGGAGTGTCAACAGTCGGGGGACACCCGCCGCATCAGCCAGATCGTTGATCAGCTCGTGGAGATGTTCAGCAATGCCTCGAATCCTCTTCACGTCCGAAATGGCGGCCTTATAGGCCTGGCTGGCACCGCTATAGCTCTTGGAGTGAACATTGCGCCGTTCATGGATAAATTCGTGGAGCCGCTGCTCATATGCTTCACCGATCCCGAGAACCGCGTCCGGTACTTTTCGGCGGAGTGCGTGTACAACATCGCCAAAGTATCCAAAGGAGAAATACTGGTGTACTTTAATCCGATATTTGACGCGTTGAGCAAGGTGAGTGCGCCCATGTCGTCGGCGTCGTCTTGCTCAGGAACGCAGTGCAGCTTGCGGCAGATTCGGAGCTCTCCGTGAAGAATGGGGCAGAACTGCTGGACAGGTTACTCAAGGACATCGTTGCGGAGACTGCATCGGTGTACATCCCCCAATTTGCTGAGACATGGAAGGTCCGCAGACGCGCCGACGAGGCGCACGGCCTCTCCATCCTGGTGCCTCACCCGGATGACGTCGCGAATGGCGAAGACCTGAACACGGCGCGGAAAGCCTTCTCCCTCGCACATTTTATCCCTCTTCTCTCAGATAGGATATATGTCCTTAACCCTTTCACACGGAGTTACCTTGTCTCGTGGATCACTGTCCTCGACTCTGTCCCCGAGCTCGAGCTCATCACATACCTCCCGGAATTTTTAGACGGACTTCTGTAAGTCTCACCGCTAGGATATCATAAGGGTATTGAACGAGCTTCTAATGACATAACTATTCCCCCAGGAGATACCTGCCTGATCCCACAGAAGATGTCCGTGTGGCAACGGAAAACTTACTTGCAGATTTCCTACGCGAAATCAGAGACGTGACGCTTGTTCAAAAGCGGAATGAGGAACAACTTAAGTCCAAACGTGCGACGCCTCTTGTAGACCAGCCACGGCGTGCGGATGTCGACAAGGAAGGACTACTGGATATTACCTTGGACCACGCTCAACCCGCGACCTTCATGTCTGAGTCTGAAGCTGGGACATTTGATGATGATGTTATTGGGTCCCCTGACGAGAAGCAGTCTGACCAAGACGGGCGGGATGCAGGCAGTGGGTCCCATCACAGAGTGCGTTGTATCGCCTGCTTACATTTCGTGCAGATTGGGTGCCAGGTTTGGGTGTCAAGATTGAATACGCTGCTATTGTCGAGATCTTGATACAACAGCTGGATGACCAGCGTATGTGATGTTCTAACGCGGTGCTCAATTCTAGTTGCTAACCACACCTGCAGACGACGAGGTCCAACAGACGACGGCTCTGCGGTGGCTGTCAGAATTCCTAAATATCATTCCAGAAGTCATGGTACCCTTCACTCCCCGACTCATACGCGCCATACTGCCGAACCTCTCACATCACGTCCCTATGATGCAATCCGCCGCAAACCGGACCAACAAGCTGCTTCTGAACGTAGTTCAGAACTTACCTTCTCCCTCCGATACATTAACGCGTCAGAGTACCGACAAATCTTCCGCAGTTTCCCAACCACCAGGTTCTCCGGTAACAGCACCACCCGTATTGCCTTCCTCTCGCCAGACCGTTATCCCGGTGAAAGATGCGAATACAGGGCGGGATTCAACCTCTCCAGAGTCTCCGCCAGAGGCCACGGCACCCGAGAAAGCATCGGCTGCCTCCCGCCCGAGAGCAAGGTCCAGTACTGCCAATGCTGACGGCACTCGTGGTGTTCCTACGGCACCACCTGCCGAAGTGGCACCTGCTGCGCAACCCAGTCGCCCCGACTCTCCTGTATCTGCCATCAGTGTGCTGCCAGTGCAGCAATCCCCCGAGGCCTCAATACTGCAGGAGAAATCGGAGCAGTTTGATTACCAGGGAACTGTTAATGCCCTTACTATCCAGTTCTTGAGCGAACACGAAGAGACACGGGTTGCCGCACTAAAGTGGCTAATTATGCTGCATCAGAAGGCGCCGAAGAAGGTTTGTACGACTGATGTTATCTCGGGTATGCATGCTGATGTTGGAGCATAGATTCTTGCGATGGATGATGGTACATTCCCCGCTTTGCTCAAGACATTGTCGGATTCTTCGGAAGAAGTAGGCATTGATATACTCCTTTTGGAACGTTTGCTGATCGTCATCTTCTGGTGTCCCATAGGTCATCAAACATGATTTGCAGCTTCTGGCCCAGATCTCGTCAAGTTCGGAAGAGAGCTACTTCAAGTCGTTCATGCACAATCTGCTCGAGCTTTTCAGCACAGACCGTGGCCTCTTGGACGCCAAAGGCAGTCTGATCATCCGGCAACTCTGTCTGCATCTGAACACTGAAAAGATATATCGAACACTGGCAGAGATCCTGGAGAAAGAGGATGATCTAGAATTTGCGAGTGAAATGGTGCAAAAGCTAAATATCATCCTGATCACGTCGCCGGAGCTGGCAGACTTCCGGAGAAGGTTAAAGAGCCTTGAAACACGGGTAAGCAGCATCAACACTTCCAAGTCCGCAATGATGTTGACATCATGCAGTCAGATGGCCAAGCGCTCTTTACCACACTCTATCGATCTTGGTGCCATAACGCCGTGGCAGTGTTTTCTCTGTGTTTACTGGCACAAGCTTATGAGCACGCATCCAATCTGCTATACATCTTGTATGTCCTGAAATTGCCACGTGTGACACGTAGCTTATCCTCACATAGTGCGGACCTTGAGATCACGGTGCAGCTGTTGGTCCAGATCGACAAGCTGGTTCAACTCATTGAGTCACCGGTATTCACATGTATGCCGTCGTACCGTCGTAGTTATACTTGACACTCATCGGATTCAGACCTCAGGTTGCAGCTTCTGGAGCCGGAGAGATACCCGCATTTGTTCAAGTGCCTCTATGGACTCCTGATGCTGCTACCGCAAAGTTCCGCGTTCATTTCGCTACGAAATCGCCTCAACGCCGTCAACTCAGCTGGTTTCCTGCATATAGCGCCGAAGTCGTAAGTACCAATGTTCAGGGTAAAAGTCAGAAGATCTCATGATTCCGGTGTTACAGGTCTGTTAGTAACCTCGCGTCGACGCGATCGAAGTTGGGACGCGACGACATCAAGTGGCAGGAGCTCCTGTCCCATTTCCGAGCAGTGCAAAACCGCCACGAAAAGTCGCGTCGACAAGCACCGGGCGCCGACACCGCTCCTTCCCCCGGCTTCTCAAGCACAGAGAGAGCGGCTCCGGCGCCTGTTCAAACAAGCACCGCTCCGACATCGACGGGGCGTCCGCCGATGCGACGGAAGGTAACAATGAATGAAGGCACTATGCGCCCGCCGTCACGAACGAGCGGCATCCTCTCGCCTCTCAACCCGAGGAGTCGTGCGCTGCCCGCGGTGAATGGTACGCAGCCGCAGCCGTCCAGTCCTGTATTAGCACCGCAGGATAGGCCGAAGCCACAACGGACATTGAGCCAGAGCAGGAAAACATGACTGATCGAATCGCTACTTCTTAAAAAGTAGGCATCGTGTACACCAGTTATCAGATAATATATCACGGAGGTCTTGGACGGTAATCAGAGCCATGTTGTCAGCGCCGTCATGGTTTAGACATAGCGGTAAATTGTTCAGCTTTATCTAGTTGTTGTGCCGCACTGTTCTTTCAGACTGACGGTACGAATAAGTAGGTGCGCCTCAAGACATCACGATTCAAGCAGCATTGCACAATTTACAGGCTAATGTAGCCGACGATATACAATAACGTAAAGCCCAGTACGACGCACGGCACACACCAGTACGACGTCATACGGCAAGAAAATACCGCGCCGCCAGGTGAGCGATTGCCACTAGAAGTCCCTTGGATCCAGGAGCAAATTTCTTTGCAGATCAGGCTCTTCGTGTGCGTTGTTCGGCGAAGCAACACCGTGCACCACCCACACTAAATTTTCAGAAACGAGACGAGATTTTAGCACGATTCACTCTCAATTTAGACTGTGATGATACACCCATATCCACCATCCTGATACACAATGCACATGCCAGCAAATCAAATCTAAAGATTTACGAGTACGAGTAATTTGGCCTTTACATCAGCAATTGGATGGTGGGTACCATGGACCGGCAGAAGGACGCACCAATTCTGCTTAATTGGGGTTCTTGAAGCCTTTCTGCACGATCAGTTCCATCGCGCTGATCTCTGCAGAAAAGTTATGAGAAGAACTCGATACCAAACCCCACCAGGAGGACTCGTCCTGGATGTCCGCCTCCAACCTATCATCAATAGGGGCGCCATGTCAACGCTGTACAAACCAATGGCACCGAGAGAACATACTTGATCGTCGTGACCAGGGTGTAAAACCAATCGGCGAGATCCGGGTTCGGGACGGAAAAGAGCACACGGTACTCCCAGGATGAGTTTTCGTATGTGCTCGACTTGTTGAAGTCGGCCCAACCGTTGGACGAGGCGGACTTAAGGTTTGTAAACGTCGCTTCGATGGTCGCAGCGAGCTCCTTCTTGTCGATTATGACGCTGAGGGCCTCGAGGAGGAATTGGGCGATCTTGTCGGCCATCACATTGACGGTGCTCTCGCTGCGCGCGATAGTGGTGTTCTTGAATTTGTCGAAGGAGAGGTCGTCAGCCTTGTATGCGTCGATGGCGGCCTTGAAGCTAATCCAGTCGAACGAGGCAATCTCCTGGTCCGAACCGAACTTGACGTAGGATCCGGAGAACTTGGTCACCTGAATACTGGTCGTCACTAGAGCGGGGGGCAGCTTCGAAAATGTGTCGAAGTCTGGACGGAAGGCAAGGTCAACAAAGAGTCGGGGCGTGAAGGGAGGATTGCGGACGTTGGGGTTCGCTATGAATAAATACAAAAGTGGTCAGTTATTTCGTATATTGAGATATAGCTTCAGAGCTCACTTGGCAATGGACATCGCGAATACGGAGTGACTCGAATGCGGATTGACTAAAGAGAGGTTGAAGTCCAAGAGTAATGCTGAAGTGCGAGGTGTGGTGTTGGAACAAGCAGTGAGATCTCGGTCGCTCAAGTTGTTCCGGAGTATGCAGGGAGCCCACGTCGCAAACGCGCGGGGATTCTCGACGACGACAGGCCAGCTAAATACATGACTCGTCCTTCATTAGCGTCCATGCCGCACCGCACATGCGAGCGCATAAGCTTGCACCCGGCGTCTCAACAACTCCTCCGCGCCCGACACGCCTCGCCGGCAACCCGAATTCCAACACACCCCCACAATCAAATCACCATGCCCCGGTGACTGCATCCTCGAATATCGTGAATGCCTTGTCCGTCTTCGCCGCCAGTCGTGCTGAATGAGCGCCTGCCGCCTTCGCCACCTTCGCTGCCTCCCACTGCGCCTTCTCTGGGCACTCGGATTTGAAGTGCCCCGTCTTGTCGCAAAAGTAGCATGTCACCGCCGAACGATCGACAGCGCCAGTACGGGATTTCTTCTGCAATTCCGAACTTTAGGACTGAGTACTGAGGCCTGAGGAGTGTAACAAGACGTAGCCAAACACAAACACGCTCAGCGTGGGAAGGCGCAATCGTGGTTTTCTGGTGGTGAATCTGTGCGTCGATCACTTAGCAGGAATATAACCAATCAGAAGCGCGGACAATTTGTTTTCAATTTTATGTTTCAATTAAGCAGAGACGCGCACGAGCCGACGCTTCGCCTTGGCTGACCATGAATTGATTAACCTCGGGCCTCAAGCTCATCTCACCTTTTTGTCGTTAGTTGCTTCTACATAGTTATTTCTGGCTGCGACGGATGACATCGGAGAGTTCTGCTCCGCCTGCCCCGAATACCGCCGCTCATGCTCATCGGTTGGTTTTCGGGGCCAGGAGGCGAGGAGGGAGGAGGGAGGAGGGAGGAGGGAGGAGGAGGAGGAGGAGGGTTTATTTTACCCGGTTCGGTCCCAAGCTGGAGCACCAGGGGAGCATTGTGAATTAGAAATGCTACAAGCACAGACACTCGTGACGCTTCATTCTCCAAACACCCTCTACGCAATCACTAGCAACTCTCCCTCACCATCGTACTTCTCTCAGGTCTACAACATCCTGCGGTATGTAACCCATGCCAGCATACTTTGGGGAGATAAGCTTGGCTGACTATATTTTCATGATCTTTGTCGTTAGATGGCTTCAAACATTGAATTCACGGGCGGCCACGTCTTCAATAACCGCGAGTACCCTTCTGCGGTCATGAAGCAATCCATCCCGATCGTCAAGAAAATGGGAGCAAACGTCGACATACGCTATGCCACTGTCGACGTGGACGCTGCAAAGCGCGACCTCGCGTCCGCTGGCTGCGATCTCCGTCTTTCCTCCAGCGTCGACATGATGGAGAGCATCGATCCTGCTCTCATTCGACAGCGCATCGAAGACATGGTCCAAAACCTCTTCGAAGAGTCCATCGAGATCAAAAACGGCTTCGACGTTATTCTATACTTAGTCCAAGCCGCCATCGAGGGCTCCTTCTCCGAGAGCGATGAACACTTCTTCTGGTCATCGTCAAGGAGCGAAGGCACCTACTCCTCCTACCAGCTTACATTTTATTCCATGCGAAAGGCCTCCTTCTGCTTCATTGTCTTCTCCGTCATCGCATTCAAGGAGCAGAAGGTTATCTTCGGAATACCCTCCAAGTTCCGGAGTGGCATCTCGTACAATGCCCAGGTCTTCGAGGTCGGGAAAGTTTACAGTAATGTTCTCTACAATTTCGGTATCCTCCACGGCGGCCGGGCGTTGGGCTCCCCAAATGGACAGCACATGGCTTCCCTATCCGTCGACGGCAACCTCTCCGTAGATGAGCAGTGGCAGTCCGGCTCCGGCGGGAAGGGCGTTCCCCCTCACTACCTCGCCATGCAGGACGACGCGAACCTTGTCATATATGACAAGAACAATAGTCCCACGTGGGCGTCGGGCTCTCGTCCCGGGAGATTCTCTGAGGGGCCATACCGAGTTGAGATGCAAGACGACGGTAATTTGGTCGTGTATGACAAGTTTGATACTGCGCTGTGGTCCTACCGATGGTGAACACACTGTATGTCCTTGCCATATCGTGCACGATTAGATGGTAGCTGATGCTAATCTAGGATGATGCACATACCGAAGAAGCTATGATTATCGGCTACGCTTAGTTCGTACTATGTTCCTTGTTTGTGACTTGAGAATTTTTGAGCGGACCCGGGGAACACGATCACGTTCTCGCACTTCATTGCACATCGTAACGCAACCCCCTGCGAGACTACTTGATAGGCCCGGGTCCTCCCTTGGCACATCTGCGGCTTCTCCATTTCAGACTGAGCCTGTGCACGATGTCGCGTGACATGAGTTCAGCTGTAAAGGCGATAGAGGTCGAGGCGATAGATTGAGCCTTGACTCCGCCGCTATGAGAAGAATTAAACGTGGCAATAATCTCCAGGTCCTTACTCGGGTTCAGGCGGTGTCTCATCTCGTGGTTCGAGGTTTCGACTACGTGTCATGAGTCAACCCTTCAGCTAGGTCGAACTGTCTCTGAGAGTCGTCTGTACGGTCTCCATACAGGCGTATATATAAGTTGCTCTCCTCGCTGTCGCCAGTCTTCAGATTGACTGTTTAAATGAGCAGGTGCTTCTCAAGATCCGAATATGTATCAGGTTTGCACAGGTTACAAACTCAGGTAGCCGATAATGTCTAATAGCTCATAAAATAAACATTCTTAGCTCGCACCGACCAATAAGTTACTCCGGACTATCTCGATATCCTCGTCTGTGAGCTCAAGATACTGCTTCAGGTACTCAACCACGTCCCCATACTTCGTCTGTAACACTTCCAGAAAAGCTAGCATGACCTCCGCTCTGCAGAAGAACACGTTAGATCACACTCCACACTCTGTTTCGACATCAGCGTACCTCGATGAAAACATATTACGAGCGGCTTCTGTATTCGTCGCGAAAAGTGGAACTTTCGCCAGACGAGCCATTACTTTCTGCCGAGCAGGTTCGCGACCGATTCTCGTTAAGCCATAGTCCTCTGCTATCGATTCATTATCCACGCCTGCTAGCTGGTGTAGTATGAATGACCGGTCACCGTTCCAGTCATGTGATGATTGCGTACCTTCAATATGATTGCTGCGAGGACGCCGGTGCGGTCCTTGCCGGCTGGTGGACGATCTCTCAATCTACAAGTTAATCTTGTTCAACGCTAAGAGAGCGTACCCGTACAGTGGAACAAGATCCCGTCGTCTGGATGGTCCCTTATATGGCGTATGATAACACCAAAAGCTGGCCCTGCATGGTCCAGGATTTGCGAATAGAGCTCCATAAATGCCTCATGTCGAATGCCGCACGGTTTGTCAGAGGTTCAACATATTCAGAACGGGACATACTTCTGTCTGTCCACTGGCATATAGCTCAAAGCGTCTAGAAAGACAGGAAGTGACCATGTCATGGCTAAGTGGACACCATGAAGACAGCAACGCACTTGGCCATCATCTCGGGGCTGTAATCCTCCACTTTGAAGACTGGCACTCGGACGATCTCTATGCCTTCAAGTTCAGGACAGGGCGTGCCGTATCGTTCAATCTCTGTGTCTGACCGCATGTCAAATACTTTCTTCACGCCCAAGGCTTTCAGCTGAGTTACGCCTGGAACATACATAGTTTGGATGAGTAGGCGGCGAGTATGCACACTGCACGTACCCTCCTCCGTAATAGAAGAGACTTCTGCAGAGCGAAAGATGAACCTGGGTCTGGTTATGCACCCAGGAGATGTAATACTAGGGTAGGAGCCTAGATCTCGGACATTGACCACTCCTGCGATTGATACAAATGGCGGTTTAGACAGTCGCTCGTTCACAGATACTGGGTCAAGAGGATCCAAATCCATCATAGAGAAATCCGTGGTGGAGATTGTAAGAATCAAACCGGGTCCTGGATGTCCATTGCGCCTGCCACCAGTGCGCCATCCGACTGGGGTATGAGCACACGTGCAGCTGTGCCACGCGCACTTCAGGGCAGGCTTTCTCGCGTCTAATGAACGCGACGCGACGGTAATCCTCGTCCCGCTCCTACTTACTTTCCTCCGCCTGCAACCCTTCCACCCGCACATTATGGACGTCGGCGGAGCATCTTCTTCCCCGCCTCTGCGCCACACGTCTCTTCCCCCAAGCAGTGCACCCTTCCCATCGCAGTCCTCAAGCGGACAACGCACCCCGAGACGAGAACGACAAACGGCCAACGCGCTCTCATTTGGCGACGAGGAGGCCGGTGAGGCAAGAGAAGACGATGACCCCAACGTTCGGCGGAGACGGAAAGCGAGAGGGAGCCAGTTGAACGTGGATATTCCCATCGTAAAGGACGCGGTCGGCGAGAGCGTGCAGGAGAGCTTTGAGACGTTCCTCAGAACGTACGTGCGCGACTCTTGGTAGCCGAGGGCGTCATCAACATCTTTGACCTCAGGTACACCGAAGAAGTTGCTCTTGCAGCTACACCTGCTTCCGATGGCATGTCTGCCGCGCCCGACGGCGAACTCATCTACATTGAGCAGATCCACACGATGCGCGAATACGAGCTGACAACACTCTATGTCGACTACGGTCACCTACTGGAAAAAGATGACGTTCTCGCGGACGCTATCCAGAAGCAATACTACCGCTTCCTCCCGTACATTCGACGAGCTCTGCACAACCTCGTAGCAGAATTCGAGCCTGAGTACCTGAAGCTGAACCCAACCGCTGCTGCCACCGACTCGGTGAATCTGCAATCCCGCGAATTCAACGTTGCATTCTATCATCTTCCGCTGGTCTCTGGTATTCGTGAGCTGAGGACGGACAAAATCGGCACTCTGATGAGCATCAGTGGGACAGTTACGCGCACGAGCGAGGTCCGTCCAGAACTTCTCTACGGTAGCTTCATCTGCGAAGTCTGTCGTGGTCTCGTAAACGACATTGAACAGCAGTTCAAATATACCGAGGTGCGTGAAGTTCGAAATGCGGAAAGATGGCAAGTTGACCTTGCTATCGCAGCCCAGTCTTTGCCCCAATCCTGTATGCGGCAACCGCACGGCTTGGCAGCTACAAATCGATACGTCGAAGTTCACCGACTGGCAGAAAGTCCGGATACAAGAAAATCCCTCGGAGATACCCACTGGGTCGATGCCGCGCTCCCTCGACGTCATCTTGCGTTCTGAACTAGTAGAGCGCGCAAAAGCCGGTGACAAATGTGTCTTTACGGGGACATTCATTGTCGTCCCGGACGTGAGCCAGATGGGACTTCCCGGAGGGAACAAGGCAGAGCTTATGAGAGAATCAGCTCGCGCCGGCGCGAATTCAGCTGCATCATCAGTCGGCGCGACCGGCGTGACGGGGCTGAAAAGCTTGGGAGTTCGTGATTTGCAATACAAGACCGCGTTCTTGGCGTGCATGGTGCACGACGCTGACGGCAGGGTGGGTGGCTCTTCTGCTTGTGATACAACGCAGCTCGGGAGTGTGGCTGATTGTTCTTACAGACTGGTACCAATATCCGCGGCGAGGAGGAGAACGGAGAAGACGACGGTGAAGCGTTCGCTCGATCACTGACCGAACCGGAATTCGAGGAGCTCAGGCGCATGCTCGAGTCAGATCATATATACTCGAGGCTAGTGGAAAGCATTGCCCCCACTGTGTATGGTCACGAGATCGTCAAGAAAGGTCTCCTGCTACAGCTGATGGGAGGCGTGCACAAGCAGACGCCTGAAGGGATGCATCTCCGTGGTGACATTAATATCTGCATTGTCGGAGATCCTTCGACATCGAAGTCGCAATTCCTGAAGTAAGCAAGCGTTCAACGACCTTGCGTATGCCGGGCTGACATAATGTACAGGTACATTTGCTCATTCCTTCCTCGCGCAGTCTACACGTCCGGAAAGGCGTCGTCCGCTGCAGGTCTTACAGCTGCGGTCGTCAAGGACGAAGAGACAGGTGACTTCACTATCGAAGCCGGCGCACTGATGCTCGCAGACAACGGCATTTGTGCCATTGATGAGTTCGACAAAATGGACATCTCGGACCAAGTCGCAATCCACGAGGCAATGGAACAGCAGACTATCTCGATTGCGAAAGCGGGTATCCATGCTACGCTCAATGCACGTACGTCCATCCTCGCAGCGGCAAACCCTATCGGAGGCCGGTACGACCGCAAGAAGTCGTTGCGCGCCAACGTGGCCATGACAGCGCCTATTATGAGTCGATTCGATCTGTTCTTCGTGGTCCTAGATGAATGCAACGAAAAGTCCGATCTAAACATCGCGAAGCACATCGTCAATGTGCACCGATTCCAAGATGAGGCAATTCACCCAGAGTTTAGCACGGAGGCGCTTCAGCGATACATCCGCTATGCAAGGACGTTTAACCCGAAAGTCAGTTCATCTTTCTTCTGCTCTTCTTACATTTATTTACACTCGCGCACGACAGTTGACTCCAGAAGCGGCTGATGTACTGGTAGAGAAGTACCGAATCCTGCGACAGGACGATGCATCCGGAACTGGACGAAACTCGTACCGTATCACCGTGCGACAGCTCGAGAGTATGATCCGACTGAGCGAGGCAATCGCACGAGCCAACTGTACGAACGAGGTACGAGTATCCATCATAGCTTCCTTCCGCAAGACTCACACTATTCTAGATCATACCCGCGTTCGTCCGGGAGGCGTATACTTTGCTCCGACAATCTATCATTCACGTCGAGCAGGATGATATTGACTTCGACGAGGAAGAGCTCCGAGGCGAGCGTGAGAACGATCGACCACAGCGTCGGAGCGCTGAGGAGAGCCAAGACGTCGAGATGTCCGCGGTCCACGAATCGGAGAGCTATAATGAGTCCATGGGCATCGACGGTGCGGCTCCTTCCGGACTCAACGCTGGACAGTCGGACCCTACGTCGCGCGCGCCCAGCATGGCGGCGGACCGGGCACCCGCCCCCGCACCGCCCAAGAGGAGGATGGTCATCACGCACGACAAGTACATGACGCTGCAGAGCCTGATTATCTTGCATTTGACTCAAGTTGAGCGGGAGGCTGGGCGGGGAGTGGACCGCGACGAGCTGATCGACTGGTACCTCGAGCTCAAGGAGTCCGAGATCCAGGACATCGAGGAGCTGGAGTACGAGAAAGAGCTCATTACAAAGATGCTGCGCAAGCTCGTGAAGGTCAGGCTGTCTTGCAATACGTTGCTTGTCGCTGCTCACTGGTGCGGGATGGACAGGACAACTATCTGATCGAGGTCAGGGGCGATGTCCAAGAATCACTCCCTCCGTCCATGGACGAGAGCAGTGGTCAAGCTTCCGCCGACACTCAAGACGGGAATGCGCGCGTATACTACATTGTTCATCCGTCTGTGGATACAGAAGGTTCCTCGTCCGTCCCGTGACGAAGCTATCAGGGCTATCTGTGAACGTTTTTGGATCCATTCATGTGCTCTGCTTGCAATTCTTTGGGTCTTGTATTTTACGATCGCGTGTACGTCTACTAAGAGAACTGAGGCAGACTTGAAGCTTCCACTTTAGTACGGCTCACGGCTATGACCAGATTCGGGCAGAATCCTTCGAAATCCAGTGTTCAACAGGCTTAATTATATCAACTGGATCACCGGCCAGACTGAGTTCCGTGAGCGGTGGCTAGTGTTGCCGCAAGCTAAGCTCACGCTAGCGTCCAGCTTAACTCAGCTCATTGCCACGCATAACTTAGCTTGACTTGCCACCCAAGTCAGTTGCCCAAGTTACGTTGTAAGCTGGTGCAACACGATGACACATCTTTTCCCAGCACCGAGTGCGTCAAGTGTTGACGATTTGGCGTGCATTCTGAGCGCTGGGCGCGGTCGTCTCGAGTTGTGCTCGCATATTGCACAAGCCCTCACAAGCCACTCGCCGCTCTTTCTTCTAGCTGCTCTCTCGGGTGGAGACAAGATGGCAACCACCTTTACCATCAGGTTTCCGAACTAGCATTCCTTGACCTACTCTGTTCAAGGTCGTGTTTGTTGCTCCCCCGGCTCAGGCATCCGAGAAAGTCTTCACCAGGAA